>MDKH01019221.1:0-73612 GCA_005239495.1 Nicotiana undulata
CGCTGAAACACTGGGGTTTGAAGTACCACTACACCAGTGTGAAATTCGTTCTATCCTGGGAGGAAATAATCCATAACCTTGGGTACTAGGAGGGGATTAAATTCCTTAAGGAAACACTGTGAATTCAGTGGGCTCGGATTAACTTTTCATTGCGTTTACATTTCTGTTTATTTATTTTATTATTTCCAGAATTGTTTTACAAATACAGAGTTATAACAGTTCCAACATGTTTAGAACCTAGGTTCTAAACCCATTCTGAAAAAGTACTATGAATTTAGCAGTTATCAAGAACATAATATGAATCCTCATCAAAGTTAAATCGTGGAACCATCTTTGTTTTTCGTTGTTTTCCTTAAATACGTAAAAAATAAAGTACGATAATTTCGTATAATTGTGACAGGTATATCGGGCAGAAGAAGTTGCGTGAGAGACTTGCTGATGGTAAATAATTGTTTGTCTAGAGATGAAGTTTTCGTATATATTAGTATCAACTTAAGTGCATATTATTCTTATAGAACATCCAGACTTGGAGTAATCAGTGATGTGCTGCTGCAATTGTTCAGGTTCAAATATCTTATTAAGAGGTAATTAAAGACTGTCTTCGCATTGCGAGTCGCACGCAAATTTACTGCCGTATAGTGTGTCATCATAATTCATACGTGCAAACGGTTTGAAACTGAGCATAGATAGCGATAAGTACTCAGCAGTTGGGGGTTAATGTAATGGGTCCATACCATATTTACCTAATGAAAGGATAATCTGATATTCAAGAAAACTGAGGAATTACAACTAATTCATGAACAAAAAAATGAAAAATAAGAAAAGGGAGGTTCCAGACTGCTATTACAAAATAGCTAATGAAAAGGAAAGACCAAGTTAACGAGATATGTTAAACAGGCACAGATGAGGACACTTGAGCAACACTATGAGACCACTCGAAAGCTAAATCGAATTGAACTTTTATCATGTCCAAGACAGCCAAGGGAGCGATCTTAATTTCGTGGCATCTGATAGATTTGGATCTCGAAATTATTATACGAGCATAAGCGAGACTGGCATTCAGGAAATCGAAAAGCCACATAAGAAGAAAATGAGGAATATGAGGAGGATATGCTGTTTGAAGGTCGTCCTTGCCTCATATAGGCATAAAATCATGCAGCATATATCTCCTTTCAGCAACATTTTTCTGCAATATTTCTCACCTACAAATGCATGGGCAATGCAACTGGGGAATCTGACATAAAGCAATAATACCCCCTAACGATAGAAGATGTTGTGAGGCCATAGCATAAAAATCACAGGATATGCCAATTCTCTAGTGGTTTATTCTCTCTCTTAGCCTCACAAGGAGTACTCTATAAAAGGTGCAAGGGCTCTGTAGTAGAAGCAGAAAAATTAGAAAGAATGATAATATAAGGGAAATAGTGATAGGGCTACTCTCTATTGGCATGCAGTTAATTAGGCTTCACATATATATTTGAGCTGACATGCCAAAGGAGAGCTGCCCTGTTACTGTCTCTCCTTAATCCTAACACGCACCTCCGCACTTAATACTCTGCTGCAAAATGTATTGCTATACTACTTCTCTTAAACATCCACATCATTTTTTCTCTGTCATGACTTGAAATTTTCATCGTTTGGGATCGTGATGACGCCTAACATTTCATTTGCTAGGCAAGTCAATGTTAGAGAATTTATTAAGTCAAACCTTATTCAATTCAGTAAATAACAACAATAAACTAAATGAAATACGGTGAGCGCAGAATAATACAGAAGCTTCAAATTTTACTAATACCTGGTGCTGGAGTCACAACTCGCGAGCTACTATGATTACTACAAACAGAGTCTGGAAAAGGAAAATACATTATTTTGAAGTAGAAAAACAGTAAATGATAAAGCTAGGTAGAGACTCCAGGGTCTGCGGACGCCAACAGATCTACCTAAGGTCTCCTGACAGCAAATCTGACAGCTAACCTCTCAATCAGCTAGAGCCGGTACTATAATCTGCACAGAAAGTGCACACTGCAGTATCGGTACAACCGACCTCATGTACCGGTACGTGTCGAGCCTATCCTCAACGAAATAGTGATGAAGCTAAGACAAGACACCTACAAATCAAACATGTACAATTTAACAGTGTATGTATATATATATATATACACACAGACAATTAACAGCAATGAAGAACTAGACAGGTAATATCGGGAGGGGAAAACATGTTGAGCGGATTACGAGGTAGAGAACTACAACGGAATGGTAACTAGAAAAACCAATATACTATGAACCAATAAGAACAAGTAAACACAGTAAAGGAAAAATTGCACGGCATCACCCTTCGTGCTTTACTCTCATCCTCACCATAAAATCAATAGAAATGGCACGACATCACCTTCGTGCATTAACTATCATAACATGGTACGACATCACCCTTCGTGCATTAACACTCTCAATTTAACACGGCATCACCCTTCGGGCTTTCACTCTAAACCTCACATAAAGTCAATAGGAATAGCACGACATTACCCTTCGTGCATTAACACTCTTCCTTACCATAATGCAAATGAACAAATGACAACATGGGAGATAAAATAGCAAGTACAAGAAACCTCAACGTCGAAATCAATACTCAACTATCACCAAAAGATTCATAAACATGGTAAAAGCGATCGATCTAACAATACTAGTCTAAACATGGATAACATGAACAAAGGGGGCTATAACTGCAAGAAACCCAAACCCCACCCGCATACAACGCATAAGTTGTCACGCCCCGAACCTGGGCTTGGACGTAACACGACACTCGGTGCTTGACTATATGTGACCGAGCGAACCAACTGGCTGGCTGAATCAACATATTATATCATAACATACTTAATGTGGAAGATAAACTAACACATGATGATACAGTGAAAGTCTGGATGATATAAATCAAAGTTGGAAATACTAATACAATTCTGAAACGTATTTATAGCCAACATAGCTTAATATGAAAAGCATGCGACTCTGTCTAACTGTTACTCTAGTCTATGAAGCCTCTAATGAAGTACTGAAAAACATTGACTGTCTAAAAATATCGAAGACTGTAAGGTAATGATAGTTCATCGAACTGGGGATCACCAAATAGCTGGTACGAGAATCCTAGCGCTCTGAATCACCAACCTGTAAATCATCACCTGCACCGTGAGATGCAGGCTCGGGGAAAAAGGGACGTCAGTACATTTGAATTGCACTGGTATGTAAAACAACTGAAAGAACGAATTATAAATGCTGAAACTGAAACTAAGCTGATAACTGAAAAGACAACTGATAATTGAAATGATAACTAATAATTGATAACTAAACTAATAACCGATAACTGATAAATGAACTGAACAAAGGAAGTAAGGATATGAATACTCCCTCTTCTGAATGATGAACAACCTGTTTATCTGAATATTAAACGGCGGCCTCAGGTCCTATATATATATATATATATATATATATATATATATATATATATATATATGTGTGTGTGTGTGTATGTGTGTGTGTGTGTGCGTGTGTGTGTGTGTGCGCGCGCACACACACAAGCTGCGGCGTCGGGCCCAAGTATATGTATACATAACTGCGACCTCAGGTCCAAAGATGCATAAAGCATAAACTACGGCCTCAGGCCCAAACATGCATAAAGCATAAACTAAGGCCTCAGGCCCAAATACAGGTGTTCAACATTCAGGAACTGAGAATCATACTGAAATACATGATGCCGAAATACATGATGCTGAAATACTGAACCATACTGAGTTACATGATACTTGAATACTGAATACAGCTAGACTGAGACATGTACTCATGAACGGATTATGAAAACTAAAACTTTAACTGTTTATGAAATGCTGAGTAATCTAGACGGAGACTCATGGGCATCAAACCCAAGTCTATATTGATTACAAATTGATTTCACAACGTTCAGAATGAAAGTCATGAACAAGTTACGAAGCTAGAGAATAGAAGTTCAACAACTATTCAAGGAACTAGGCTTAACTATATTTCTTAGGCAATTAGTAACGTTGTAAAAGAAACATATTGTAGGGAGAATCAATAACATTCCCAAACATAGAGAGTTAGCCTCACATACCTTAACTTCCTGCTCTTGAGCATAATACAACATTCTCCACCCCTTTCAACTTTGATCTATATCAATACAAGTCAAAGGGATTCCAAATTAGCAACAAAAGTCATGTTTTGGTCACTTAGGTGTTTTATCAAAAACTTGGTGACATAAAGCTTCATAGCCCTTATTAATGGTGTTTCTACACCCAATAACCCATTCTCTTTCTCCTAGATGAATTCTAAATTCTCAAACGGTTATAATCAACCTTATTCTTTATCACCCATAAGGTAAACAACACCCTTAACTAATAATCAACAATCAACATCCCAAACCTATAACCGTTCATACTTTTCTATCAAACCCATCAACACATATCTCATGAAATAGAGTTTATAATTATTAAACCAATGTTAGAGTCAATTAGAGGGTGAAGACATTACCTCTTTGAAGTTCAATCCCCTTGAACTCGAGTTCTAGGGTTCCTTCCCTCAACAATGATGTCCCAACCGAATATCTAATGATATGGAGGGTTTACCCATGTTAATAAGATGTTGGGGAATTGAAATCAACTTAGAATCACCATTAGAACTTACCTTGGGTGACGGAGGGACCCTTAAGGAGTTAGGTGTTTGAGAGCTTTCCCTTCTAGAGCAAGATTTTATGTTTTGGGGATGTGGGGGACGAAGTAGGGCTTTAAAATGACCCCCCACGAGCGCCCCCGTGCACTTGAAGGCCCCAACCGCGCACCTGACCGCGCTAAATGGCCAGAACACTGCCGCATTAGCGCGGCCGTGCTACTGGGCGCGCATATTGCGCACTGTTCTGTAAAATGGGAATAACGTTTTGCACAGAGATCCGTTCAGGCTCCATAATAAATCGTTGGAAATCTATTTCAAAGGCCTAGACCTTTCATGCTTTGGGTTTTCCAAAATTCCTTATACAGTTTCACTAAACGCTGCTGGAAGACGGACCTTCTGCAAACTTAGTAGATTTTGTCAAATCTTATGCACCTCACTTTCCATCTTGATTTTGAAACAAATACTTTCACCCATAATCATCCCCATAGGACTTCATATGTCCAAAATATAACCTTACTACTCCTTTAACTCATTCATACCTAAGCCGAATTTATAGGGTGTTACATAAGTACTCGCCACCTCACATATACGTTGTTCCCAACAATTATACAAGTAGCAATTAGCAAAATAATTCCTATTCCCTCAAGATAAGGTTAACCACGACACTTACCTCGCTCCAACGACCAAACTCAAAGCTCAACCACGACTTTTCCTTCCACACAAACTTCTGAACCAATAGAATCTAGAAAATAACCAGCCCAACCATTCAAATTAAGCCTTAGGAACTACACACGATTGTAAAGAATTCAATTTAGGCCATTCAAAAGTCAACAAAAGTAAACACTCGGGCCCACTTGGCGCAAATCCAAAATTTGGACCAAAACCCGATTACCCGTTCACCCCTGAGCCCGGTTATGTGATTTGTTTTGGAATCCGACCTCAATTTGAGGTCTAAATCCCCAAATCCCCAAATTCCTAATTTCTACCCCAAAACCTCTAATTCCACCATGAAAACCTTAGATTTTTTGTCGAAATTTTAGGAAAAGTAGTGAAATATTGAAAGGAAATAGGTTAGAATCACTTACCCAGTATTTGGGGAGAAAGAAGTCTTGGAAAAATTGCCTTTGAGCTTTTAGGTTTTGAAAAGTTGAGAAATGAACCAAAATTCCCGTCTAATTCATATTTGTTCAGCTGCAGATGTCGCATTTGCGACTTGGGACCATTTCTTCGCAAATGCGAAAATGCCTAGGCTTGCAGTCATCGCAAATGCTAACAAGTGTTCGCAAATGCAAACAAATGAAAATCGCAATTGCGACCAAAAATTCGGAAATGCTAAGGTCCAACCCCCAACCCACTGCTCGCAAATGCGAAATCTGCAGGTCTGATGCACCAACTATGATTTTCTAAGTTCAATTCACTCCGTAGCCTATCCGAAACTCACTCGAGCCCTCGGGGCTCCAAACCAACTATGTACAAAACTCTAAAAGTATCATACGAACTTGCTAGCACGATCAAATCGTCAAAATAACACCTACAACTACGAATTGAACACCTAATCTAATGAAATTTTCAAGAAAACTTTGAAACTTCTATTTTCACAACCGGACGCCCGAATCACGTCAAACCAACTCCGTTTTTAATCAAATTTCATAGACAAGTCAAAAATATGGTATTGGACCTATAACGAATTCCGGAACCAAAATACGGACCCGTTATCCAAAAATTCAAACATTTGTCAAACATGTCAAATTCATTAAGCCTTTAACTTTCAGATTTCGACAAACTCCGATATCTCAGGCTAGGGACTTCTAAATTTGACTCCGGACATACGCCCAAGTCCGAAATCACGGTACAAACCTACTGTGATGGTCAAAATATGAATCCGGGTCCGTTTACTGACAGAAGTCAACTTAAACGATATTTTTAGGCAAAAATTCTTATTTTTCTCAGTTTTTAACATAAAAGCTTTCTGGAAAGACGCTCGGATTGTGCACGTAAATTGAGGAATGCTAAAACAAGATTTCTAAGGCTCGGATCACAGAATTAGGTTTCAAAACAGGAGATGACCTATCGGGTAATCACATTCTCCACCTCTAAAATAATCGTTCGTCCTAGTACGGACATAGGAAAGTACTTGAACTAGTGAAAAGGTGAGGATATATACTCTGCATGTCCGACACGGACTCCCAAGTAACTGACTCGATGGGCTGACCTCTCCACTACACTCAAAATAAAGGATAACTCTTCGACCTCAACTGACGAACCTTCCGGTCTAGAATAGCCATCGGCTCCTCCTCGTAAGTCAAATCCTTGCCCAGCTGGACAGAACTGAAATCTAATACATGAGACGGATCGCTGTGATACTTCCGAAGCGTGGACATGTGGAACACTGGATGAACTGCTGATAACCCTGGTGGCAACGCAAACATATAAGCCACATCTCCCACTCTATCGAAAAATATTAAAAGGCCCGATATATCTAGGGCTCAACTTGCCCTTCTTCCCAAACCTCATGACACCCTTCATAGGTGACACCCGGTGCAACACCCTCTCCCCGACCATGAATGCAACATCACAAACTCTATGGTCGGCATAACGCTTTTGCCTGGACAGAGCTGTGCAAAGTCGATCCTGAATAATCTTGACCTTATCCAAGGCATCATGTACTAGATCTGTACCCAACAACTGAGCCTCCCCCGGCTCGAACCACCCAACTGGAAACCTGCACCGCCTACCATATAATGCCTCATAGGGAGCCATCTGAATGCTCGACTGGTACTTGTTGTTGTAGGCGAACTATGCAAGGGGCAAGAACTGATCCCACGATCCTATGAAGTCTATAACACATGTGTATAGCATATCCTCAAATATTTGAATAGTATGCTCAGACTGTCTGTCCGTCTGAGGATGAAATGTTATGCTCCCTCAACCGGCGTACCCAACTCACGTTGTACTGCCCTCCATAAGTGCGAGTTGAACTACGTACCTCGATCAGTGATGATATACATGGGCACACCTTGAAGACATATGATCTCGCGGATATAAATCTTTGCCAACCGCTACGAATAATAGGTAACTGCCACATGAATGAAATGCGCTAACTTAGTCAGGTTGTCCACAATGACCCAAACGGAATCGAATTTCCTCTAAGTCTGTGGGAGTCCAACAACGAAATCCATAGTAATACGCTTCCATTTCCACTCAGGAATCTCCTTTTTCTGAAGCAAACCACCAGGTCTTTGATGCTCATACTTTACTTGCTGATAATTCAGGCACCAAGCTACATAAGCAACTATATCCTTCTTTATCCTCCTCCATAAATAATGTTGCTGCAAGTCCTGATACATCTTTAGGGCACCCAGATGAATAGAATAATGGGAAATGTGGGCCTCCTAAAGAATCAACTCACTAAGTCCATCCACAATAGGCACACAAACACGACCCTGCATCCTCAAAACCCCGTCATCACCAACAGCAACCTACTTGGAACCATTGTGCCACACTGTGTCCCTAAGGACCAACAAATTAGGGTCATCATACAGCCGATCTCTGATGCGCTCAAAGAAAGAAGACCGAGCAACTGTACATGCTATAACACAGGTGGGCTCTGAAATATCCAACATCACAAACTGGTTGGCTAAAGGCTGAACATCTGATGCAAGCGGCCTCTCACCGACTGGAATGAATGCAAGGCTGTCCATACTCGCTGTCTTTCTACTCAAGGCACCGGCCACCACATTGGCCTTCCAGGGATGATACAATATGGTGATATTATAGTCTTTCAATAGCTCCAACCACCTCCTCTGCCTCAAATAAAGATCTTTTTTCTTGAACAAATGGTGAAGGCTCTGATGATCCGTGAAAACCTCACACAACACGCCATAAAGGTAGTGCCTCCAAATTTTCAACACATGAACAATGGCTGCTAACTCAAAATCATGGACAGGGTAATTCTTCTCATGAACCTTTAACTGTTGCGATACATATACAATCACTTTTCCCTCGTTCATCAATACCGCACTAATCCCAACACGGGATGCATCACCATATATTATATAAGGCCCTAAACCTGTAGGAAACACCAAAATCGGCGTTGTAGTCAAAGAAGTCTTGAGCTTCTGAAAGCTCGCCTAATATTTTTCCGGGATATCTGAACGGGCACCCTTCTGGGTCAACCTGGTCAACAAGGCTGCTATAGATGAACATCCCTCCATAAATCGATAGCTATAGATGAACAGCCCGCCAAACCTAAAAACCTTCAGATCTCCGTGGCTGAAGCGTGTCTACGCCAGTTTTGAACTGCCTCAATCTTCTTAGGATCTACGTGAATGCCCTCTGCCGATACAACGTAGCCCAAGAAAGTGACTGAATCCAACCAAAACTCGAACTTCAAAAATTTAGAACCGTAGTCTTTTAGAGTCTGAAGTACAACCCTAAGATGCTAGTCGTTCTCCCTTTGACTGCGGGATTAGATCAAGATGCCGGTAATAAACACAATCACAAAGGAGTCCAGATAAGGCTTGAACTCTCGGTTCATCAAATCCATGAATTCTGCTAGGGCATTAGTCAACCCAATGGACATCACTAGAAACTCACAATGCCCATACAGAGTTCGAAAAGTTATCTTAGGGACATCGGATGAACTAATCCTTAACTGATGGTAGTCGGATCTCAAATCAATCTTCGAAAATACCTTGGCACCCTGAAGCTGATTAAATAAGTCATCAATCATCGGCAACAGATACTTGTTCTTGATGGTGACTTTGTTCAACTGCCGATAATCTATGCACATCCTCAACGATCCATTCTTTTTCTTCGCGAACAATACAAGCGTACCCTAGGGTGAGACACTAGGTTTGATGAAGCCTTTATCAAGCAAATCTTGAAACTATTCCTTCAATTCCTTCAACTCTGGCGAGGCCATACGATATCACGGAATGGAAATGGGCTGCGTTCCAGAGCCAAATCAATACATAAATCAATATCCCTGTCGGGTGGCATCCCCGACGGATCTGCAGGAAATAACTATCGATACTCACGAACAACTGACACGGATTCCATGGAAGGAACCTCCACACTGGAATCGTGAACATAAGCGAGATAAGCTAAACACACCTTCTTGACCATACACAGAGCCTCCAAATAAGAGATAACCCTACTAATAGAATGGGCATGAGTCCCTCTTCACTCTAGTCGAGGAAACCCCGGCAAGGCTAAGGTCACCGTCTTGGCGTGACAGTCCAATATAGCATGATAAGGTGACAACCAATCCATACCCAATATAACATCAAAATTAACCATTTCGAGAAGTAGAAGATCTACACTAGTCTCAAGATTCCTAACGGTGACCACACACGGATGATAGACATGATCTACAACAATAGCATCCCCCACAGGTGTGGACACATATATAGGATCACTCAAAGAATCACGAGGCGCAATCAAATATGAAGCAAAATAGGATGACATATAGGAGTAAGTAGATCCCGGATCAAATAGAACTGAAGCATCATTACTGCAAACTAAAATAGTACGTATGATAACAACGTCGAATGACTCAGCCTCAGGCTTGGTTGGAAAAGCATAACATCGAGACTGGTCCCTACCACTCTAGGAAGACCTTTAGCTGGATGGACTCTACCTCTAATGGTCTGACCTCCACCTCTAATGGTCGGACCACCACCTCTGGTTGCCTGACCCCTACCTCTAGCTGGCTGAGCGGGCGGTGCAGCACCCGGTGCCGAGCCTATGTCACGAGAACCCTGATGTTGTGAATTGCCCAATGCACAAGGGTAAAATCAAGCAATGTGCCTCGGATCACCACAAGTATAACAAGACCTCGGCTGCTGTGACTGCTAGCTATGAAACCGACCATGTCGACCAGAGTAACCACCTTGAAAACTCTGGAGTGGAGGTGCACTTATAAGAGCTTGTGGTACACTGTAGGCTAAACTGATTAGAATAAGTCATATGAGGGCCACGACCACCTGGAGCACCATGGAATGCTGAATGACATGTCCTGGGAAGATGGCCTCTACCAAAAGTACCCCTGCCTCCAGATGAGGCACTAGTGAACCTACCAAAATGACGAGGTCTCTTGTCGGACCGCTGACCTCCCTGAGCAAGAACCATCTTGATTCGCCTGGAAACATTGGCAGCCTCCTGAAACAAAATCTCACTCCCAGTCTCCTTAGCCATATTCAACATGATAGGCTTAGCAAGTCACTCAATAAATCTCCTCGCCCTCTCTCTCTCGCTAGGAAGTAGAAGAAGAGCATGGCGGGCCAAATCTACGAAATGGGTCTCATACTGAGTAACAATCATACTGCCCTGCTAAAGGCACTCGAACTGACGACGATGCTCCTCCCTCAATGTAATAGGGAGAAACTTCTCCAGGAAGAACTAAGAGAACTGGTCCCAAGTAAGAGTAGGCGACCCAACTGGTCTGGTCAACAAATAGTATCTCAACCATTTCTTGGCAGAACTAGTTATCTGAAATGTAGCAAAATCGGCCCCATTGGTCTCCACTATACCCATGTTCCGTAGAACCTCATGACAGCTATCAAGATACTCCTGGTATCCTCAGAAAATGCACCACTAAAGTGAACTGGAAGCATTGATGATTTCCTTTCACTCAAAGCCATGCAGGGAGGGAGTGTGTCTTTTGGCAATGGAAAAATGAGATACATTCTGGGAGTAGGAAGTTGGGAAGACACCCACTCATTCAATTGAAAATGTGTACTATATGAATGCTTTGAAATACAACCTACCGAGTGTCTCTCAAATCTGCGACAAAGGAAACAAAATGGAATTCTTATCAACAACTTGCACAGTTACAAATCTTGTGACTGGTGAAGTGATTCTATTGGCAAAAAGATTCAAGAATATCTATGTTGCAGATTTTGAGTCTTTGAACAATGGGGATCTTACATGCTTGAGTGTTGTTAATGACAATGCTGAATTCTGGCACAAAAGATTGGGACATGAAAGTTTTACGTTGCCGAACAAATTGGTCAAGAAGGACCTAGTTCGTGGGCTACATAAGTCAAGTTTTAAAGATCACAAGGTGTGTGCTACATGTGTTAAAGGAAAGCAAGTCAGCTCCTCTTTCAAGCCTAAAAAGGAAGTAAGCACCTCAAGGCCACTTGATCTCCTACATATGGATCTGTGTGGACCTTTGAGGGTTCCAATAAGTGGAGAAAAGAAGTACATTTTCGTCATAGTGGATGACTACACCAGATTCACCCGGACATTGTTCCTCAGAACGAAGGATGAAATTTTTCTAGTGTTTGCTACTTTTGTGAAGATGATCCAAGTGAAGATGGGCCATAATATTGTGAGTGTAATAATTGATCACGGCACAGAGTTCAATACGCAAAATTCAATGAATTATATGATGAAAATGGTATAAGTCATAATTTTTCAGCTCCAAGAACACCCCACCAAAATGGTGTTGTGGAGAGAAAAAATAAGACTCTTGAAGACATGAAAAGGACAATGTTGATTTACAGTAGCGTTGCAAAACATTTATGGGCAAAGGCAGTCAACACTGCATGCTACTTGGTGAACATGTGCATGATCAGGTCCCTCTTGAACAAAACTCTGTATGAACTGTTGAAAGGGAGAAAACCCAAGCTAACACATTTGAGGACGTTTGGCTGAAAATGTTTTGTTCTCAACAATGGGAAGGAAGCATAGGAAAAATTTGATGCCGAAAGTGATGAAGGAATATTTCTTGACCATTCATCACAAAGAAAAGCCTACAAGGTCTACAACAAAAGAATTCATGTGTTGAGGAAAGTATACATGTGACCTTTGATGAATCATACCACCTTTGTGGGAAAGATCCACATGATAAGGTTGATCAAGATGGAGTGTAGTCAAACGTTCCTGGTGAAGTCATTGATGTGGAAAATGGAAAGGCTGACATGATGAGTCAGGTTAATGAATCAAATGAAGATGGTGCGGCTGAGTCTCCAACTAATACAGAGGAATTTGGTCCGTCAATCACAACAACTGACGCATAGAATAGAGTTATTGATTCCGTGCAAGGAACTCTTGATGCTGAGTTGAGAAGTGGAACTTATGTCATCAATGGATACCATTCAGAGGAACATGGATCCTCTCGCAATGAGATTTAGGTGTCTAACTGGAAACACAAAAGTTCACACCCTCTTCAAAATGTAATTACTCCTTCTGACTCAGGGATTCAAACCAGATCAAAGTCAAGAAACTCGCTTGACTTCTCATCCTTCCTCTCTTAAAATGAGCCCAAAAATATCAAGGAAGCGTTGAAAGATGCTGACTGGATTACTACTATGCAAGATGAACTCCATCAATTTGAGAGGAACATCGTATGGCACCTAGTTCCTCGACCCTCAAACAGAACTGTTATAGGAACTATGTGGGTGTTCAGAAACAAACTTGATAAGTTTGGGAACACAACAAGAAACAAGGCAAGGTTAGTAGTTCAAGGCTACAATCAGGAATAAGGGATCGACTATGATGAAACTTTTTCTCGAGTTTCTAGAACGAAAGCCATCAGAATCCCCATTGCCTTTGCATAGTATATGATAATTCAAATTGTTCCAAATGGATGTCAAAAATGCATTTTTTGAATGGATATCTAAAGGTAGAAGTCTTCGTCAAACAACCACCTGGTTTTGAATGTCATGAGCATCTAGAGCATGTATTCAAACTTAACAAGGCATTATATGGACTGAACCAGGCTCCTCGTGCATGGTATGAAATGTTGTCCAATTTTCTTCTTGCAAAATACTTTACAAGAGGAAAAAAGACAACACGCTATTTCTGAATAAACCGCGACGAAACCTTATCATTGTGCAAGTTTATGTTGATGATATCATTTTTGGTGCAACAAATGATTCCCCGTGTTAAGAGTTTTCAAAGCTCATGGGAGGCGAGTTTGAAATGAGCATGATGGGGGAATTGAATTTTTTCTTGAGACTGAAAGTTAAGCAAACTCCTAAGGGCAAAATCATAAGTTAGAAGAAGCACTTTAAAGAGCTCTTTAAGAGATTTTGAGATGGAAAATTCAAAGATCATTGATACTCCTATTGCCACTGCAACTCGTCTAGACATGGATAACCTCGTTCTCATGTGAACGAAACTATGTACACAGGTATCATTGGTTCACTCTTGTATCTCACAGGTAGTAGACTTGATATCGTATTCAGTATGGGATTATGTGCTAGATTTCGATCTAGTCCAAAGGAATCGCATCTGAAGGCTGCCAAGATAATTCTAAGGTATCTCAAAGGAACACATGAACTGGTTCTCCACTATCCTTTAGGAGACAACTTCAACTTAATTGGGTATGATGATATTGAATATGTTTGTTATCAGGTGGATAGAAAGAACACATATGACATGGCACATTTTCTTGGATCGTGTCTCATTTCATGCAGCACGAAGAAACAAAACTTTGTGGTTCTTTCAACTGCAGAAGTTGAGTATGTGGCAGTTGCCTCTTGCTGCGCTCAACTGTTGTGGATCAAGCAACAACTGGAGAACTTTGGTGTATTTTCTGATTGCGTGCCATTACTGTGTGAATAATACCAGTGCTCTAAATATGGAAAAGAACCCGGTTAAGCATAAGAGAATAAAGCACATTGTAATGCGACATCTTTTTCTCATAGACAATGTTGAAAAGGGTCTTATCTGCATGAAGTTCTGCAAAATAGAAGACCAAGTTGCAGATATATTCACCAAAGTACTGAGCAGAGAGCACTTTGAAAAGAATCAATTAACATTGATATTGCTAAAATTGAACTAAGCACCGGGCCCCTTAATGATTGTCTATGAAAGAATGAACATGTAAACATAACTAAAAAGTGTTTTCTAGCAAGTTCTAACTCATCTCTATACCGTTAAAGGTAGACACGCATGGAAACTACAGAGAAAACAAGTAGCTAATGATATTGCATCTTGGTAAAAGGATGAGGCTGATATTTATCAAATAATTCAGGGAACCTGGTTCCCTTGACATAGGTTTGTAGTTCCTTAGTATTCTCATGCACATTTTTTAACGGCTATAAAAGTGCCACGTCATTAAAAGTCTTAGTCACTCTCTCTCATCTCTTAGAAATCACTATCTTCCCATTGCTAAATGACCCATCTACCCGTTGATTCGTACCGGTTTGTGACAGGTTCCTCACTTCCCTAAAATAACCCTAAAAACTATCTTTTTCCTCACTATCCACAGCAAAGCCAAAAATTCCCTTTTTTCTCTCTCAACGGAAATACTTTACTTCTCATCTCCTCACTACAAATCTCCACTATGTTTCAAAATCCAGAAGTTTCAAACATCTCTAGTGTAGTCACCACTATGTCCTCGTCTCACGACGCACATAAACGAGAATTAGAGTCACCTCTTTCACCTAGTCCAAAACCCATACCAGATCAATAACCACCTGTGACTTGCTCTCCAACCTAATCGAGTTCTGGTTCTCAGTGCAGCCGCAAGACACAAAACCCCAAACAATTTGTTGTTGCAACCTCTCCTTCTGCCTCAACGTAAAAAATGGCAGAAGGTGAAACAGTAGACAACGATGAAGGTTAAGAAGTTTCTAGTCAGAAGGCTGGGGAGAGTGACGAATCCCAACATGATGTGGTTCGTTGTAGTGAAGCCCCAACAAAGCCTATTTCAAGTTTCGATTTCAATGTTTCCAATCCTACAAGTAATATTCCTCCTGTACCCTCTGACTCCACTTTTGGAGTAAATGAACAAGAAGCCATTCAGAACATGTTGTTAATCGCTGCAAAGGGAGATTTTTTTGGGGTTATAAAGGTGTTAATGAGACCAATCGGTCTCAGGGGGAAGGTGAAGGTCATCAGGAAGAGGGTAGGGAACTGGTATCCCTTGAAAATCTAGCACCTGATAGTACTGCTAGGGAAACAAATGAGGGACTTATTCTTTTAGCCCAAGAGGAGCCCTCTACTCCTACATGGGATGAATCTCCCTACTCTTCAAAAGAGCCCCAGGTCAAAATTGATCCTACACCCTCTCCTCACTTCGATGGTGAGCCGTTAAATATCGTCTTTTCTTGAGATGCGATCTCTTTCTAAGAAAGAAAATGAGAACAGTGAGGAGTAGTACAACGATGTGTCAGTTGCAAGCTTTATTGTAGCTAGAAGTAATAGGGAAACTCCCAAAGAGACCACTGTTAAAAGAACTACTACTAGACTGCAAAATAAGGAAGCCCTAGAGTCCGTTCTGAAGAAAAACAAAGAAGAGAAGAAGAAGAGGATGTTGGTGAATGAAGAGGAAGTACCTCCAACACTTGTTATTGATATTGACGATGAAGAGGTGAATGAGGAATCTTCTTCCTTAATTCGTAGGTCCTCTAAGAAATATGTGATTCCAAAACCCAGGAGATAGCCATCCGTGAAAGTTGTGGAAGTGGAAAATGTTGAGGTTGACAAGTCTGGTGAAAATGTGTGAAATGTCCGGTGAAAACTTTTCTGAGAAGTCTGGTGAGAAATTGTCTGAGAAGTCTTCAAAGAAAGAGAAAAGTGTAAAAATGAAGACTGGTAATAATGAGGAATCTAGTTCCTCCAAGAGGTCAAGGTGGGTGTGACCAAGGATGAAGGAAGAGAAAACTTGAGAAAACAAATGGTGCTGTGGGGCAGAACATTTGCTCCTAATATTCTTGACATGACAGGGATGCACCAACTTGTTGATATTTGTGACTTTCAATAGTGGACAAACTTGTTCATCAATTAGAGCCCTTAGGTGTATGAGGAAGAGGTACATAGTTTCTACGCATACATGTTCATAGTGGAAGAAGATAACATAAGTTTGAAGGTCAATGGTGTAGACTTTGTGATGGACGAGGCTGTGATGGGAAACATTTTGGGAGTACCTACTGGAGGAATAAGGGGCTTGTTCTCCCAATTTTGGAAGTGCTATTTTGAAGGATGATGCAATGTAGCAAGGGGAACGGGTACACAAGAAGGCTCTACTTCCCGCGTATCAACTGTTGTTCGAGATGGTAAATAAGGTTTTGCTTCCACGGGTAGAAAGGCATTCCATTATGTCAAGAGTAGATGTGTTCCTAATGGAAGCACTGGATGCCTATGCCACTATCAATCTGCCAGGCCTCATGACTGAGATATTAAGAAAGTGGCAGACTGTAAGGATATTAATCATGGGTTTCCCTATGGTTTCTTTCTCACTAAGGTGTTCAACTTCTTCAAAGTACCTTTGGGAAAAGCAACAGTGGGAACTCGCAAGCAAACATTCTCCAAAACAACCTTAGAAGAGTGCGAGTGCATTGATAAGAAAGGAGGGGTTGACAACAATTTCACTATTTCTTAACTAACTAATGCCCAAAATGATGCCAATGACGAAATAAGAAAGTTGAAGGCACAAAATGTTATTCTTGAAGGGAAGCTTAGTCAGGCCCAGGAGGCATCTGGTTCCAGCAATGCACAAGGCACAAAAGTTGCATGTCTGACCAAGGAAAATGCAGATATCAGGAAACAAGTCGAGGACCTGGACTTCATTTTGCTTATTATTTGTGGATATTCTTTTTATGATGCCAAAAGGGGAAAAATTAACTGAGAGGGAAAGCAGGTTCAGGGGGAAGTACAAGAAATATTGTATGGCATTCTGGTTCTCAGGGGGAACTTCAATTATAAGTTTGTCATCATAAAAATGGGAGAAATTGATAAGTTATGTGTGCCTTTTCATATTTTAAAGATATAATAAACTTTATGATAAGAACCAGATCAGGAATCTGTTACACATCCTCAAGGTGCCAAAGCACAACAAATCTCAAATCGGTCACAAGTTCCAACGGCTAGAGTCATAGAGATGACATAGGGAATAAATGGACACTAGTTCCCTTGCTTACCGTACCAGTCAACAACTGTAAAGTTGCTGCAACTGTTCCTCTGCACACAAACAATAGTGTGAATAGTGCAACAATCACTTTACGGGGAATGCCTTGTACCAAATATTTGCTTGCATCATCCAAGTGACACCACTTCGATATTATTAACATGAAGCAATGAACAAAACACACACTTGCACATCCGAGCATTATTCAAGTTTCCACTCAAGTGTGTTGCCATCTTGCAAGTGACTTCTAGACTTCAAGAACAAAGAAGAACATAACGAAAGACCACTTGCAAGCATTGTGTTATTATTTTCCCTTATTGTGTTGCACCTTTGTTAGAGTGATTTACTTGTAATTCCTACTTAGTGTAGGAAACCATTTGTAATACCATAAACTTTGTGTTTGTGTCTTGGCTAGAGTGAGTCTAGTTGTGAGATTTGTAATAGAGATATTATAAAGAGGTTTGTAATAGAGTTATTATATGTGAGTGAGGGATTAAGAGTTTAATTCCTAGGTTACAATAGGTTATAATCTAAAAGTTGCTCGGTTAGTGAAGTTAAAATCCCACGAGTGTAGGTCGCGGTTTTTAATCTCGTGAGTTGAGAGTTTTCCACGTAAAACTCTGTTGTGTCATTTACTTATCTCTTATTGTGTGTATTCTATGAGAGCTGATAGAGAACAAGATTCTATACAGTTTGGTGGACCCTAAGTTTCTATCATATCCAATTCCTACAACTGTGTATCATTTTTGTAATCAACTGAATGATTGGGGCATAAACCCAATCCCCACAACACAGTGTTTCTGGAAAAGAAAATTGGTATTTCAGTTATTTGGGCTTCAAATGATGAACATGATTTGTTAACCAAATTGTGGATTAATATAATTGAATTAAAAATGCCGAGGTGCGCCTGTCTTATTTTTTTTTAAATCTTCTTGATGAGTATTACTTAATAAATAAAATATGATAAGGTTTTATACTGTGTCATAGGTATAACGGCTAGAAACATTTTGCGTGAGAGACGATTGTAGGTGGAAGTAACTAAAATGGTCACTTAGTATTTGTTTCTCTCTCGAAAGTAATTTTATCAAATTGTGCATGACGTTATCTTATATAACATCCATAATTGGACTATTTAATGATCTGCTGCTATACTAACTGTTCAACTTCAAATGTTTTAACAGGTAAATACTATGATAGTGTCATTGTATGGTAAGTTACACGGAAATTTGTCGCAATACCATTACCACGTTGTTTACCCGTAAAACAGTACAATTGAATTTATAGGTAGTTTCTACACAAGTGAATTAATTTGATCCTAAAATAATTAAATAATCGAAGAATTATACAATACATAACCTTAGGATATAGACGAAATAACAGAAGCAACAATTCTGGGAACATGGTTTCCGGGCGCAACAACAACGAAATCAAAAAGTAAGAAGATAAGATTGTATTGAGCTTTGTATAGAATATAACATAAGTTTGCTAGAAATATCGTGTCCTTTACAATGACAACTGAGCTCACTATTTATGGATGTGAAGGAGGTCCTATCGTGTCCTTCTTTAATGTCAATTATGAGGGGCATTGCTGAAGATGTAACGGTGAACATAAATGCCAAATTTTCTGTAACGGGTGATTGCTCTTAATGCCATGGAATATTCTCTATTAAATACTACCGGGCGAAGAGTATTTATCACATCTTTATGAGTGTTATTGTTCTCGGTGACAAATGAAACAGCTACCTTCGGTCTTTGGCCATTCCCCCGTCTTGGCTTCAACATAACCCTTTTTTTTGGATGACCACGTGTCATAGCATATTTTACCCTATACAGATAGTACCCATGCTTTCCGGTGATATTATTTTGTGTTACCGGAAAGTTGGTAGAAACACTCTTTTGGTGGGAATTACTATAACTCCCTCTGAAGGCTTCTGGAGGTTGATTAGACACACGTCTCTCCGCGTTTAATTCCCCAAACACGCGTCATCCCATGATTCAACACAACTTTTTCCAATTATCGAGGTAATTATGGCCATAAATTTAGTCGCCAAAACTTTTACTTATACGTATAAACTTTCTCCCTTATATTTTATAATTTTTCAAGCTTCCCTTATCTAATTTCCATCTTTCTCTTCATCTTTTCTCTAATTCTCTTCAAACAAAAAGAACTTCTCTTTCTTCCATACAATGGCTTCTTCCTCAAAGCGTAGTATTTTTTATAAAAGCAAGAACAAGGCCGATGACTCTGCTCCTCTAATTGTGGGCTCCATCATCCCTAGAAGTCTTATTACCACAAAAGACTTAGAAGAGAAATTCCCTAATGCTAACTTTTGTACATGGCCCGTTAGGAGGTATCCTTCTTCTATACGCCCTTGCAGCATTCCTGTTGTGAAGGAAGACTGCCACTTCCATGACTTTGAGATTATTGCTCCTGATCTGTCGGAGCGAGTCACCCTACCCAAGGACAGTGTTACATATTTTTACACGTATACCTTTATGTTAGATGTGTTCTCTTTGATCGGAGAACTTGACTACGTTATTGCAGAGTTTTGCCTCCGTTACCAAGTGTGATTGGCCCAAGTAAGTCCTTTTGTGTGGAGGACGGTTTCTTGTCTTCAGTGTTTGTGTCATGAAACTGGAGAGGAGATAACCTTAGCTCGTATAATGAATCTCTATTCTCCAAAAATCTCCCGCGGGGGAATGATAAACCTCTGCAAGTGTGGCCACCATGCATTATTATCTAACATGGATCATGATAACGACCGTGGGTGGATGGAATGTTACGTTGCAGATACCACTAACAACATCATTCCTGCATCAGCTCCATCTTTTTAGGCCACTTGGAACCGCACTCGTAATATCTTTGTTTAGTATTTCCTTTTACTAAATATTTTTCTACAACCATATTGATCCTCCATCCTTCGTTTGATTCAGCAACTCGATGGATCCCATTGGTGATTAAAGGTTTAGACCGGTGGGTACAAAAGATTTTGGACGTTACGACGCCCGAGACTCGCTTGTGGAAAGAACTAAACCCTAAATATTGGTGGAAGGCCAAGAATTATGGTAATTCAAACTCACATTGTTTCAATTTTCATGTGAAGAACTTGATTGATCTCTTCTAAAGAGAAGGCACACTTCTTCAACCTAGGAAAAGAATAAGAGGGCGAGGACCTATGCCTCACAGTTGTCTCCAGTAGAGATGGTGTCTGGCCCTCCTTCCAAGCCAGTTATAGACACCGTGACGATTAAAGATGATGAAGAAGCTAGTGATGCGGGAGGTTCTCTTCAGAAAAAATAACGATCCTCATCATCTCAACAGGATGCTCGACTTGTTGAGAGAGTTACACCAACTGAGGACGATGCCTCAGTACTTTGGGGAGAGTTTGATTTTGTAGATAATGCCAACTCCCATTTTCGGGCCCAATTGTTGTGCCCGGTAATTCGGGGCTGAGTACCGGGTCCATGCCATCTTTGGTTGGCGAGCATCCAACAACCAGCACTACACTTGAAGCAGCTGCTTCTCACTCTTCAACTTCATCAGCTTCATCTCCATCTTTGCCAACACCAACGACTACTACATCACTTCCATCTTTATCCACTCTTCCACCAGCAATTGCTACATCATCTCCACCGGCCGCACCTGACCATGAAGAACATGGTCCTCTTCCACAGTCCTCGATTCATAGGAATTTGGGGCAAAATTATGCTTCCCTTTCTGAAGATCCACAAAGGAGAAGGAAATGTTACTTTTTCGGTCTCTACAGGGTGCAACTTTCCATCCCAGCTGGTGGATCTTGCTAATTATCTTAAGCCTTTGGCTTCAGAGAAAGAATAGGAAAAGATTCAAGCACTCTCGAGAGAGTGTTTGTTTAACAATGCGATGCACAACGTTAGAATGGTACATTCTTTTCTTCCTTTAATACTCCTTCTATTTTTGGGAGTGAACATATCCTGAATTTTACTCTTTTTACTTCTTAGGTCCATTTTCTTTCTTTCGAGGGACTTCAAAGGTTGATTCGTGAAAAGGACGAAATTACCTCCGCTCGAGATCAACTTTTGGCAAAGCAGGAGCAATGTGTCGCTCGCCTTTCTGAACTGGAGGCCGAAGCTGCTGCGGCTGTTGTATTGGAAATTTGTTTGCGGCAAAATGAGAAAGAAGTGGTAACCCTTAGCCAAGAAATTGGCACGCTGAGGGTTAGATTTGACAAAGCTAGGGTCAAATGGGTTGAAGTCCATAACATTGTTCTTGCTGCAACCAAACGTGAGGCTTCCTCCGCTGAAAGAGTGATCAACTTAGAGGCAACCTTGAACTTCAAAATTAAAGAGCTTGCTGCTAGCGGGGCGATACATGTCCAGTTGGAAGAGAAGTACTGGAAATCTATCGAGCATAATAGGCTTTTTAGTTCAAGTATCTATGAGCTTGATGTTAGCCTCAAATCTGCTAAGTCCGCCTAGAAAAGCCATTCTGTCGAGGTGATCAAACTCAAATAAGAACCTAATCGCCGAGCGTCTTCCCTCGTTGTTGAGAAAACTTGTACCATGTATAGCACGAGGAGAAAAACTTCGGAAGAGGTAAAAGCTTGTGTCATTGATTTTGTTGCCAAAATTGCTAAAACTCGCGAGCTTGAGTTTTCTGCTTAAAATGAACTCCCATCAAGATCTGATGCACTGGGTACTTCCGGTTCTGAGTTCTCAGGAACTGAAGAAGAATCATAGGATGATGATGCTGAAAGCCAAGCTGGTGAAAATGTTGAGCCATTGGTGGGTCTGTCTACTTCTTCCAGAGGCACGGACACTTCTCTTCCTAGTTCCGGAGATATTGTAGTTTAGCTTTTCTTTTCTTTTTCAAATTCATGTAACTGTGCTGTTTTAACGTATTTTTGTAAATATAAGCATCTTTTTCTCAAGTATTGTTTGAGTCTTCATTTCGTTTGAATATTCATGCAAGTATTTAATCTTTGCATTTCTTCCTTTTGCTTAAGAAATTTGCGCAAGCTTTTCTGTTTTACGTCTTATTATGTGAAGCATGTATTCTCCCTGAAAGCATTTTTGACTCTGAGCATCAGCCCTTCTTCGTGAGGGCTTTGATAAGTATTTGTGCAAGTTTTCTTTTTGCATCCTTTCATATACGACTTCGGGTATATCTTCCCCAGAAGGCATTTTGATTTCGGGCATAAATATTTCTGGAACCAACCCATTAACGTGAGAGTTTTTATAAGAGAGGGCCCTCTTATGTTTATGGCGCTCTTTAAGAGGATGTCTCTTGTTCATTGTGGCACTAGCATTTGATGTACTTGTTTAAATTTCAAATGACAAAATTAATTCATCGTTCTGACAAGAAACCAGATAAAAATAAAAGGATTTCATTTTATTCCTTCTATTTTCAAAAAGTACATAAGCATTTGCTATGCTGAAAAGAGATTGCCATAACTTGTGGCTAACTTGTACAACTTTTCTATAGGGCTGACCGTGCAGTCCTTTGTCACGATGATGTAATTATATTTTCGGTTTTTTGTTTTCCGGTCGACGTGGTAGTCATTGTTGCGATATCCTCATATCATTCTCCCCCAGTGTTCGCGAACAATGCAAATTGGAACACTGGAAGTCTTGTATCTTTGAAGATTCCACTAAAGTATTGCTAGATACTACTTATCTTCATAACACACTTTACCAACCCTTAGGAATTTATGCTATCGAGCGAAGGACTATCAAACAACCCTCTAGTTGTTTATGCTCGTGAACGATCAGGTAACCTTTGCTCAATAGCAAACTTAACTCCCCGAGTGGATCTTTGCTTGTGTGCCTTGCTATAAAAGGTCTTATTGTAGCTGTCTTCGTAGTATATTTTTTGTTGCTGCCTCGTTAAAAACATTGCCAGAAAAACTCAATTGGGACAAAAATTGAACGAAGGGAAAAAGAGTGCAGCACATACTTTCTGATCGGATAATGTTCATCGGCAATAATATCTTTTGACGTGTGCCACGTTCCAGTTGCTGGGAAACTTTTCTCCATTTTGGTTTTCCAACTCGTATGAACCTTTCCCGGTGATAGTTGAAACCTAGTAGAGGCCTTCCCGTGTTGGACCTAGCTTTCCCACATTGAGCTCCCAGGTGTTTTGAGTTACTTTCCTTAGGGCCAAGTCTCCTACTTTGAAATAACGGAGGTTGGCTCTTCGATTATAATACTGCTCCATTCTCTGCTTTTGAGCTACCATTCTTACATGCGCCACGTCCCCTCGTTCATAGAGCAAATCCAACTTGACTAACATTGCTTCATTGTTTGATTCTTCATCTGCTTGGAAATATCTCTATGTGGGTTCCTGTACTTCCACCGGGATTAAAGCTTCTGCACCGTACACGAGGGAAAAAGGGGTTTCTCCTGTGCTCGACTTGGCCGTAGTATGGTATGCCCATAGAACCCCGGGTAATTCCTCGGGCCAGTTACCCTTAGTCGTTTCCAACCTTTTCTTGAAGTTTTGAATAATCACTTTGTTCGTCGACTCTGCTTGACTGTTTGCACTCAAATAATAGGGTGAATATGTGATGCTCTTTAATTTTAGATCTTGGAAGAACTTTGTAATTTTTGCACTGAGAAACTATGGCCCATTGTCGCATGCTATCTTTTTTTGGTATTCCGAAACTGCAAATTATATTTTCTCACAAGAAATTCACTACTTCATGTTCTCCAATATTCTGATAAGGACCTGCTTCCACCCACTCAGAAAAATAGTCAGTCAAAATTAAAAAGAATCTTACTTTTCCGGGAGACGGTGGCAGTGGTCCGACGAGTCCATCCCCTATTTCAAGAATGGCGACAGAGACAAAACCGAATGTAAGTGTTCTTCTTGTTGATGCACTCGTGGTGCGTAGTGTTTACAGTTATCACATTTTCGTATGAAGTCTTTGACGTCTTGCTGAGTGCGAGGCCAGTAATATCCTATCCTTAACAACTTTAGCACTAAGGAATCTGTGCCCGAGTGGTTGCCACATATCCCTTCGTGAACCTCTATTATGACATAGTTAGTTTAGTATTCGCCTAAGCATTGGGCCAACAGGCCTTGAAAAGATGTTTTATACAATTGGCCACCCTTGAAGCTATATCGCTGCTTTGGCATGCAACGCCCAGGATATTTTTGGGTCTTTAGGTAGCTTTCCATGTTTGAGATAAACGATAATTTCATTCCTCCAGTCCCAGACCATATTAGTTGAATTTACCTTGTAGTAACCATTTGTATCCAGGACTGATTTCATCAGTTGTATTGTTGTCCTGGATTCAGATCGCTTTAATTCTGTTGATGATCCTAGGTTTACCACTGCGTCTGCTTCTGCATTTTCTTCCCTTGGGATATGAGTAGTTGACCACTCCCAAAATCACTCCAACAGTGCCTGAACCTTTACCAAGTATTATTGCATGCGCTCATTTTTCGTCTCAAAGATCCCGTAGATCTGATTTACCACCAGCTATGAGTCGCATTTTATTTTGATGACATTATAGTCAAGACCCAAGGCCAATTCGAGCCCAACAATCACTTCATACTCTGCTTCATTTTTAGTTAAATGGACCGTCCTGATGGCTTGCCTAAGGGTTTCCCCCGAAGGCATGGTTAAGACTATACCGATCCCGGACCTTTTTATGTTAGAAGCTCCATCCATAAATAAGGTCCAAACCTCTTATACCGATTCCGACACCATTACTGCTTGTTTGGTTGCCAGAGGCAATAATCCCAGACTGAAATCGGCCAAGAAGTCAACCAAGACTTGCGACTTAATTATAGTCATTGGTTTATACTCTATGTCTAATTCACTCATTTTGACGGCCCATGTGGCTAATCTACCTGAGAGCTCGGGTTTATGGAGGATAGACATCACGACTATCGGGTGGAATTGGAAGTAGGGCCTCAACTTCCGAGCGACAACAACGAGAGCGAAAGCCAGTTTTCCAAATATGGGTAACGAGTTTCTGCTCGTGCTAAAATTTTGCTAACATCATAAATGGGAGATTGCGTACCTTCGTTCTCTCGGACTAAAACCGCACTTACCACAACTTCTGAGACCGAAAGATAAACCAACAACGTTCCACCTTGTTTTCGTTTTGAAAGAAAATGAGCGCTTGGAGAGTACTTATTTAAATCCCTCAAAGCCTGTTGGCACTCCGGGGCCCATTCAAAATTATTTTTCTTTTTGAGTAGTGCGAATAAACAATGACACTTTTTGATGACCGGGAAATAAAACTGCTCAAAGCTGCCAATCTCCCTATAAGCCTTTTGACTTCTTTTACGTTGTATAGTTGCTCCGGGATATCTTCTATGGCCTTGATCTTATCGAGGTGACCTCACTTCACCTTTGTGATACCAGAATACACAGAAATTTACCAAAGCTAACCTTGAACGCGCATTTTTTCGGATTAAGTTTCATATTATGCTTCCTTAGGATGTCGAAAGTTTCTTGCAGATGTTTAAAATGATCACCTACAACTAAAGACTTAACGAGCATATCGTCTATATAAACTTTCATAGTTTTACTATTTGATTTTCAAACTTCCTGTTCACAAGTCATTGATAAGTTGCTCCTGCATTTTCAACCCGAAAGGCATCATATTGTAACAATATATACCGAAATTCATTATAAATGAAGTCTTTTCCTGATCCTCCGAGTTCATATTAATTTGTTTGTACCCCGAATACACATCGAGGAAACTCATTAACTCATGCCCGACCGTGACATCAATCATTTGATAGATGTTTGGCGGAGGTAACGAGTCTTTCGAGCACGCGTTGTTAAGATCTTTATAATCTACACACATGTGAAACTTACTGTTTTTCTTAGGAACTACTACTACTTTAGCTAGCCAGTCTGGATATCTTACCTCTTGGATTGAACAGATATTAAGTAAACGGGTTTCCTCTTCTTTGACGAATTTATTCCTTGCTTCGGCAATCGGGCGCTTCTTTTGTCTTACCTGAGGTATGTCAGGATCCAACGTAACGTGTGTATGGCTACCTCTATCCGGGATTCCTGTCATATCTTCATGTGACTATGCAAAATAATCAACATTAGATTTATGGAATTTAATGAAGTTGGACATAAGTTCTGGGTGAAATCCTATCCCCAAGTGGAATTTCCTTTCTAGGAACTCTTCGAACAATGCCACTTGCTCCAGATCTTCCGTTGTGGACTTCGTTTTATCGGTCTCTCCTGGAACTTGGAAATATCTCAGCACCTGATAGTATTTCGATATCTGGCTAACTTCATCTAGTTCAGGAGTGAGTGACGTTCCCTGTAATTGTTATGCTAAGTTTTTCTTTCCTTTGCTACTGGAGACCGAAATTGCATTCATCTCCCTTGCCGCCGGTTGGTCACCCCTTATCTGCTTAATCCCCTCGGACGTTGGAAACTTCAGGAATTGATGATATGTTGATGGTACAACTTTCATCTCGTGCAACCATGGCCTTCCCAGAATGATGTTGTATCCCATATCACTATCTACCACTTCTAAAAGAGTTGTATTCATTTCTCCTTCAGCGTTCGTGAGTAATACAATTTCTCCCCGAGTTGTCACACTTGTGAGGTTGAATCTGGCGAGGAGCTTTGTGGCTGGATTAATACTTCCGATTAGTTTATAAGCTTGCTCCAATACTCTCTATTGTATGATATTAGTTGAACTTCCTAGATCCACTTGAACACGTTTAATATTAAAATGTAGCACATCTAAAGAAACTACCAATGCATCGTTGTGTGGTGCATCAATCCGTCTGCGTCCTCCTCTGTAAAAGTGATAATCCCAAAGCTTATTGCTATACTTTCGTCTTCTTTGTTACTGAAAATGTGACCCCTTTAATCTTTTTCCCTCCGAAGATCAAAATGATTGTTTGACGCGGGGTATCTTCTCCTGATTTCGAGGGTTTTGTGTTGTCTCGGTAACGAGAATAATTGTTCATAGTTCATTCACTCAAGAATTCTCTAAGATAACCATTCTTCAATAATGTTGCCACTTCTTCCCAAATGTGTCGACAATTCCCTGTCCGGTGGCCATTCGTCCCCTGGTATTCACACTACAAGTTGGGATCCCTCTAGCTAGAATGAGATCTCATCGGTTTTGCGAACCGTGCTTCTTAGATGTTTCTCATGGCCGACACCAACTCCACTATACTGACGTTGAAAGTTTATTATGATATCTTAGGGTAAGAAGGATCCCCCCCCCCCATCCTGACACTTCTTTATCTTACAATGATTGATTGTTCCGACCATGATCAGTCCTCCTGTCAACGGTGAATCTCTCCGATGTATGGAAACCTCTGGTGCGGCCTTTGGTCCGTTCGTAGGTAAAATACCGGCCCCTCGAAGTCCATTTTTCTGCGTCATAATCATCCTTTGATTTTTCTTTGTTCTTTTCTCATCCTTTGGTCGACGATGAAAAACCAACCTGGTCATCTTCAATATTTATTTTGATTCATACTGGTTGTGGACATCCGCCCAGGTCATTGCTGGAAACTCAAGTAGGCTTTGCTTCAATTTTCGGGAAGCGTTCGGACTCCTCGAATTCAATCCCTTGGTGAATGCTTTAACCGCCCATTCATCCGGGACAACCAGGAACAACGTTCTCTCCTTGAATAGAGTAACAAACTATCGTAGCAACTCGAACTCTCCTTGCACAATTTTGAATATGTCAGCCTTTCGGGCATGTATTTTTCTACCCCGGCATGAGCCTTGATGAAAGAATCCGCGAGCATTTCAAAGGAGTATGGAATGCTCGGGTAACAGCGAATACCACGTAAAGGCTCCCCTCGTGAGTGTTTGTCCAAATTTCTTCAGCAGCACATATTCAATTTCGTGAGAAGCTAAATCATTTCCATTTATCTCTGTTGTGTAAGTGGTAATATGCTCCTGGGGGTCTGAAGTGTTACACCCCATGTTTTCGTACGTGAGAGTACGTCATAGGTCAATTGATGTAAGCTCAGATAAGATTATATTTGGAAGCATATAAAGTAAGTTAATCATCTTACCTTGGAGGTTATAAATATTTAAGATCATGAATAACAAGTACCCAAGAGGGTTGGAAAGCTTAGAAGCTAAACCAATTGAAGAAAATAAGCTTCGTCGAAAGTCGACGAGTTTGGAATGATGTAACAAGTACTTTAGGGTTACACTATGGTTCATTACATGATAAGGAGGTTATTCTACGCTTTATTTTTTTTCGTATGATAGTTGTGTGCTAAGTTGAGAAGTCAAGCAAGTTGTGGAACAAAAGTTGGCAAAGGTCTTCACAAGTTACATTCATACATTTGTTGAAACTTAGGTCAAATGTAGCTGAGCCTTTCTCCCAATATACTTGTAATTAGGGGATGATCTACCTACCAACTTTAATATCTACGAGTCCAGTTTCTAACACATTTAACCGTTTGTCAATACGACATTGGAGTAGAGAGATATTCGCGTTTTCGTGATACTACGCAAAGCAGCTCCCATGGGACCCACAAAGTCGATGTAAACTCCAGCTTCTATTTAAGTCAATTCTAAATCTTTTTCACTCATTTTTATCGTCAAAAACAGTTCCTAAACCCTCCTAAATACTCTCCAATGGTTCCTCGATGTTTCTAGGGTGAAAACCTAAGATAAAAACATGAATCCAACGCTAGAAACCCCATGGTGCTTGCTAGATCGTAGTTCTTCATCTTGTGGCTGTTTTGGAGGAATCTTCAAAGTGAAGTAACCTCAGGTCTCATCTATTTCTTGTTGATTAAGGTAATAACATCCCCTACTTCATACATATTATAGTTTCAAGGTGAACTACAAGTATTTATACTCCAATTTGAACACCAAAAGTTGATTCAAGAAGAGAATACAACACCTATAGTGTTGTGGTGTCATTTAGGATAATTGTGGGTTGTGTTTGGCCGAAATTTCAAGTGGTTGATACTATCTAAGGTGAGTATAAAAACCTACTAATTGTGCTTAAGCTTGCTAGTATGTTGGTTAAGTTGTTAGGATAATAAACTACAAGATAATACTTTGATTAGCTTAAGTCACTTCTATGGTGTTGTATAGCCATTGCAGGCTGTTGTAAGCTAAATATAACTTGGATTTCAACTTGAAGCTACTGTAGGAGGTATTTTTATTGTGTTCTGGTAGGTTCTTAAGGTTATATTGGTATTTATTAAATTAAATGGTTGGACTAGACATGAACTAGTGAATAAAGTTGTCAATTGAAGAAAGTTAGAGTTGTGGATTGTTTCCTTTGTTATAAATATATGGTATAAGGATGGAATCATTGATAAATTACTTCATTATCATATTAATGATGTTGTTAAGTTAATTTAAAAAGTCTATAAGGTGTGATATGGGTTATATGGATTCCAATCAAGCTTGCGGCTTAAAATGATTGTTGAATTAATCGGAGAGCTTATTGTGAATTATATTGTTGTTGTTTGGGTTGTTTGGTGACTTTTGGTAACATATGGGATGTAGTTAAATTAGGGGAGGTGCTTCCCTTTTTCTGTAGAATATTGGTTTTGAAATATGAGAGTTACAATGCTTCTATGATGACGACGAAGTCGGGTTACTCATTGTAGATGTAAGAAGATCATATTGAGATTGGTTTTCGATTGGAGAGAAGATTGCAAAGTTATGTTAAGGATATTCCTTCATTATTTTGGAATGATCTAAAGTAATGAAAGTAAACAATACGCTATTTAATAATGAATCTACTCCTAGCAACTAAGGTTGTCCGTGTTGTTCTATCCTTACAAAGTTATTCTAACAAAGTATGTTTGATCCTTGAGTCCTAGTGAATTTCATATTGATGGTATGATGTCCATAATGTTAATCGAAGTTGCAACAACCTTACTTCACTCCTAAAGGTTTAGAGCGTTATTCCATAAGTCCAACATGCAATATATATAGTATCTATTTTACTCTACCGAGCCGCGCTATAGTCGGCCGGGTATGACACCTATTGTGCATCCACTAATCTATTGGGTTTACCGATCTCCATGTGGCCAGGTACGATTCTACCAAGCCTTAAGATGGCCAGTTATGTTTTAATCGAGTCCTCTTTGTTTACCTTGAAAATGGTATTAACAATTATATTTGATTTGTGGTCTAAAAATAAGTGATTTATTCTAATACTAGTTAATAATCAAGAACTGATAAGTGTATGTAAGGAAAATGTGATAATCAAACCAGTGTCGTGACAGAACTGGGGGTCTTGAGATCAGTAATCTCGGGGTCTCGAGGTCGGTCATTAGCAGTTAATAATGAAAAATAAATGAAGAGCAATAAAGCTGAGGAATAATGTAGAGCATGTTAAACGAAAAGAGCAGAGAATGTTCTATTACAACGAATGTTGTATGATTACAAATGATTGGGGTCCCCTTTATATAGGAGGGAAAACCCCCAGTATAGTACATATCTAATTATGACAAAGAATGCTATTGGTACAATTGTATAACAACCTAGTACAGACTTGTACTATCTCTGGCAGACCTTATCAGCTTTAACCACGTGTCCTTGGGAATTTTTCGCCTTTCCATGTAGGTCATCGATTTTACATTGCTTCGAGGTAGGCCATGATAGGCCTTCGATATATTCTTTCGAGGTATGCCTTATTAAGGTCAAACTTCATATTCTACTTCGAGCCCCTCGAGCTCGGGCTCGGAATGACATAGAAGCTTCGATATTGGAGTCCCTGATATCGACCGTATAATTAGAATGAAATGATAAGAAATAATTTGAATTTTTTGGCTGTTCGATGTCCCCATCATGACGTCAGACGCTCAGTGATTGATGTGACAAAAAGGACGTGCAAAGGTCACGCTTTCACGATTCTTCAACATGCATAATTGACCCTTATAAATACCCCAATCCCTCACTCCTTAAACCTTTACTTTTCACAACGTCTTCAGACCTTTATCAACTCTTTTATACGCTTACTTCTTTCTTGTGTTCATCTCTCAACCAATTTCTTCCTTTTCTTCTAAAATTTTATAGCAAAAATGGCAAAGACTTCTAAGACTGTTCCTCAAAAGGAGAAGGCACCCTCATCATCACGCTCGTCTAAGAGCAAAACGGTAGTACCTCCTCGTGTTGAGGAGTGTATCTCCGGAACTCTTGAAGCATCCTCTAATTTCAAGGTAGAAAAACCTTCTTCGGTTGCGGGACAATGTGAACCCATGTCTCGATACATCAACCTGATAATCGAGACCAAAAAAGTGAAGGTTGATTGCCGTTGGGGGAGGCGGTGCAAGTAGATATCCCTTCACCCGAAGAGGACATAACCACTCACAAAGCCAGTTTCTTCAGTGTATACACATACCCATTTACCTTCGGTCCCGTAGAACCTTCTTCGCCACCGATAGATCCAGTGATCCTCAATTTTTGTAAACAATATCGGGTGACGCTTGGCCAAATCTACCCTTCATTCTGGCTAATTATTTACCTGATTAGGTATTTTTCAAACATGGTCGAGGGGATGCCTTTTACCCTCGATTATCTGTTTGGACTGTATAGCCCCCGACTTTATCGAGGTGGCCTGATTAAGCTACAACGTCGATCTTCGAAGGCCTTCTTTGCTAGCATCGACGAGGACAAGGACCGAGGATGGATGAGCTACTTTGTCCGAGTCAGAACCTCGGACCTGATTCCTGCTGAAAAGATTCCATTCCCCGAGGCATTGAATATGAATCGTAAGTGAACATGTTTCGTCAATCAGATAGTTTTTCTTCCCGTTGAACTAACTCCCTTCGATGATGCAGCTGTCGAGTGGTACCCCGGTGCGGTCAAGGACCTCCCGAGCTGGGTTCGACTACTAGATTTGATCTCTCCCTATGTTAAGCGCGTGTGGCGCGACTTGTCCAAACCCCGATGGGAGGCCAAGAACCATGGTGAGTTTTCATTAGTGCCGCATTTGAATTCCTTAAAGAGAATATCTCTTGATAATATACTTAACCTTTGTGCTTATGTAGGCCATGGAGAGGTCGTTTTGATGAGGCAGCCCCCGCCTGGGGAAGTAGATACCCCAAAACCTGCTAAGGAGAACAAGTGAAAGAAAAAGTCACCAGCTGAGTCCCCGAAGCCAAAAAAGGCCAAAGTTCAAAAGCCTAAGGCCGATTTAGTGGCTTTAAATTCGGAAGCGGCTGAGAGTCTTCGTGCTAAGGACGAAGAGAATGATGAATGCCCGCTAGTACTTAGGGGAAGACGAAGTACTATTGCTTCGAAGTCTGATGAGCCGAAGGTGGCCAAGACGAAAATTGCTGAACCAGAGGCCACCAATGTGGTTCCAACCCGAGCTGGGGAGATTCTTCAGGGGGTTTAAACGAAGTCCCGCGCCAACCAACGACCAAAATACATTGGGTGTCGAAAGGCATTTGGTCAATGAGTTCAAAGAAACCAATACCGAAGCCCCTCGAAGGAGAGTTAAGGCACTGATTGAGCCACTCGAGGTAATAAATGTGGATGACTCCCCACAAGGCCCATCTTTTTCCAAGGGGAAAATACGGGATGCCCAGGACATGAAGACTCCTGATGCGGGGGAATCCCATAGAGAGAACGATATGTTCGAAGGATACTTTGTCGGGGTTGGGGAAGGCCCCGATCTCGATGCCTCATTGATTTTTGAGGAAGCTGATAAGCTTTGAAAAAGAGATAATCTTGACTAAACCACTGTATTTTGAGTTTTAATTCTTGTTTTTCTGACTTCTTTCCTTTGTGTTCTTAGGCCGCAATGCTCTTCGACCAGGCCTTTTCCAAGTCACGAGCTGAGCTGGCCCACTGCGAATATGAGTTTAGAAGCTCGAGTCGGAGTCGGATGAGCTCAGGGCTCTTTACGCCAAAAATGAGGGGGAATTGAATGACCTTCGAGCACGTTTTGAAAAGATGTATCAAGAGAGGGATGATCTTGATGAGCAGGTAATACACCTTTCATGGGCTTACTTTTATGCTTACTCAATATAGTGTTTAATGCCCTAACTCAATATTTGCAGCTCCAACAGATGGATGACCTAGTAGGGCAACTCCGAGAGGATCTTAAGGTCAAAGATACTGAAATCCTCGGGCTAAAGCAGCACTTGGATGAGGTAGCCTCCGAGATGGATACTCTTCGAGAGAAACTGACCTCGGCTGAGCATCAAATTTCAGGTGCAAAGGGAGAAGGCCGTCAATATAAGGAGCTTCATGCCGAATCAGTTGCTGAGTTATCCTAAATAAAGTCCGAAATCAATAAACTCATTTCTTCGTATCAGAATGATGATGTTGCTGCTAATTCTCGGGCTAAGAAGCCATCTGCAGAGGCCGAGCTTAAGCTAAATCGTGCCCTTGACCATGCTCTATTGGAATCTTGAAGGCAGGCTCTCGATGAGGTACATGCAAAGGGTTTTGATCTTTCTGTCGAGATCGAGAAACTGAGGGCCTTAAAAGAAGAATCGACATCATTTATCACTTCTAATGAGGATTCAGCTAGTGGCTCGGAGAGCGGAGAAGATGAAGACGAAGTCCCCAATGGGGAAGAGGCCATCGATGATCAGGGTGTCGAGGGACAAGCCATCGAGGGCGCAGATCCCGGGGAACTTCATCCGATCGTGTGACCCCGACTGAGTATTAGGCTTTTATTTTTTCTTTTTTTGTGTAAGTGCTCCATGTGGGAGCTTTGTAAATATATTTTTGTGAACTTCATTATATGAAAGTATCTTTTTGCTTCATCTTTGTTCTTCGTCAATTCTTATCTTTCCTTTATTCTTGAAATGAAATTCGATGCTCGTTGATGATCAGTCCAATGAGTTGGACTTAGAATATAAAACCCTTAGGTTTTTGTGCTTGATGAACGATCGATAATAGTTGATTATTTAGGGTCTGATCTTCGAGCTAAGCTTTATCTTGGGCCTTTCGAGTCCGAACTTAGGAGAGGTCTCGAACATAGTGTCCTTTGGCCTTTAAGTTCTTTAGGTATCGACCCTTATGTTTTAAAACATTGTCCCTTAGGATTTTTTTCAATTTGGACCTTAGGCTCTTTAGATTAGCCCTTAGGCTCTTTAGGTTGTCCCTTAGGCTCTTTTTGGATTGGTTCAATTCAACCTCTAAAATGGCTACAATTTTCCCCCATTATGGCTAAAGACTTATAAAAAATTGTTATGCCCTGGCATATTTTTATGTTCGCCCGACTTTTCGACGGTTCGATTGATATGAACCTCGATTACAAGTCGATGTGTGACGATAATTGAGCACCTCGTGAAGTTCTCTCGAAGGCTGATTTTTTAGAAGCCTTTACATTGTTCGAGGATGAATCGAAGCTCCTTTTCTTATGTCGACGGTAGCCCGATTAACCGTTTTTTAAATATTCGAAGGCCTTTAGTTTTTTGGCGGAAGTCGGAAGTCTCCGAGCCGCATTATCTCGGCCGTAGCCTTTTCTTATGACCGTAGTCTTTACATTTGGTCGTAGCCTTTAGTCCCCGGATGAGATGACCTCGGCCTTAATATTGAGGGTATGCCTTTTTAGGGGTCTTACAAGTTCGAATATATACGCTGTCCTTAATATCGAGGTTATGCCTTTTTTAAGGTCTTATAAGTTTGGGTATGCCTCGTTGAGGCCTTATAAGTTTAATGTTGCCTCATTGAGGTCTTATAGATTCGATGTTGCCTCATTGAGGTCTTATAGATTCGATGTTGCCTCATTGAGATCTTATAGATTTGGTGTTGCCTCATTGAGGTCTTATGAGTTGGAGTCTTTGATGACTTGATAAGTTGATTGTCGATGACAGTCCCCGAGTGTTCGGGAGTATTTGTCCCTTGAGTCGTTTCATGTGAAAATAGTAAACTTCTTTGGATCACAAAGTGTTTTGATAAATAAGAATGCTTCTTCGAATAATTGATACATGCATACATGTTTTTTCCCTCGCGGGCTCGACTATTATGCATGGACACGGTTCATTTGACCGTTTGGTCCATTACAACATTCTCTTATCGCGTCCCTCTTTGGCATAACTTGTTTTCTTTTAAAAAGTAACCTCTGAGGGTGATTCCCCCCAGTATTCGAGGTTGATTTAAAATAAGCCTTGAATACTTGTTGAGTTTTTCTTAGGTAGCATATAGATGTTTCCTCATTAAAAACCTTGTCGATAAAACCCATTTAGGATAAAACCCGATCTAAGGAAAAAAGTGTGCAACGCATGCTTTAAAACCCAAAGTCTTTGAGCTGAAGGGTGATTCGATTCCTTTCAATTGAACACCTGCAACAAGTTAGTATGAAACATAAATGAAAAGGGAGAAGGTTATACCTTAGAAATAATAACGTTTGAGCATCGATATGTTCCAATTGCTTGGCAGTTGCTCGCCTTCCATGGTACTAAGTTTGTAGGATCCTTTGCCTACTACTCCGAGGACGCGGTACGTTCCTTCCCAACTAGGGCCTAACTTCCCTTCATTTGGGCTTCGAGTGTTGAGGGTGACTTTCCCTTAGAACTATGTCCCCGACTCTGAAGTATCGGAGGTTTGTTCTTCTGTTGTAGTACCGTTCGATCCTTTGTTTTTGAGCGGCCATTCAAACCAGTACGGCCTTGCACTTTTCATCTAGTAGTTCGAGGGCGGTGTTCATGGCATCGTTGTTTGAGTCCTCGGTGGCATGCTGAAATCTGACGCTCGGTTACCCTACCTCGACTGGTATCAATGCCTCAGACCAATACACCAAAGAAAACGGGGTCTCCCCTATGCTCGACTTCAAAGTTGTTCGATACGCCCATAGTACTCCGGGCAACACTTCTCTCCATTTCCCCTTCGCATTCTCTAACCTCTTCTTTAAGTTTTGAATGATAGTTTTGTTCGTGGACTCAGCCTGACCATTTGCACTTGGGTGGTAAGGCGTCGATAGGATCCTTTTGATTTTATGATCCTCTAGGAATTTCGTCACCTTGCTATCGATGAGCTATTTCCCATTATCACATATAATCTCGGAGGGGATCCCGAATTGGCATATGATATGGTCCCATATGAAGTTTATGACTTCTTTTTCTCTTATCTTCTCGAAGAGTTGCGCTTCTACCCATTTTGAGAAGTAGTCAGTCATAAATAAGATAAATCTAACTTTACCTGGCGTAGTTGGTAGGGGGCCGATGATGTCCATCCCCCATTTCATGAATGGCCACGGGGATAGGACTGAGTGTAGTTGTTCGCCGGGTTGGTGAACCATGGGTGCAAATCTTTGGTATTTGTCACATCTTCAAACGAATTCCTTAGTGTCATTTTCCATGCTATCCCAATAGTAACCTGCTTTGGTCACCTTTCGAACTAAAGAATCAGCACCGGAGGGGTTTCCACAAGTACCTTCGTGGATTTCTCGTAGCACATAGTCGGTGTCCCCTGGTCCCAAGCATACCGCTAGTGGTCCGTTGAAGGTCCTTCTGTACAGTGTCCCATTCTCGTCGAGTGAAAATCGGGCGTCTTTGGCTCGAAGGGCCCTCGATTCCTTTGGGTCTGTGGGGAACTTCCCATGTTTCAAGTAGTCAACGTACTTGTTCCTCCAATCCCATGTTAGACTTGTTGAGTTGATTTCAGCATGTCCTTCTTCGATCACCAATTTGGATAGTTGTACGACATTCCCCGGGACTATGTCATCTTCGTCGACAAATTAACCCAAGTTCGCGAGTACATCAGCCTCGCTGTTCGGTTCTCGAGGTATGTGAACCACGGTCCACTCTTTGAAGCGGTGCAATGTCACTTGAAGCTTGTCTAAGTATCTTTGCATCTTATCTTCTCGAACCTCGAAGCTCCCATTTACTTAGTTTACGATCAGAAGAGAGTCACATTTTTCTTCGACGACCTCTGCTCCTAGGCCTTTGGCTAGTTCTAGACCTGCAATCATAGCCTTATACTCGGCCTCATTGTTACTCAACTTCAAAGTTTTTATAGATTGTCCAATCATGCCGCCCGTAGGTGGTTTTAGAACTATGTCGATCCCGGATCCTTTCACATTCGAGGCACCGTCAGTGAAAAGGGTCCATACCCCCGATGATGTGCCCGTTTTTAACAAGAATTCTTTTTCTACTTCGGGCAGGCGTAAAATCGGCCACGAAGTCCGCCAAAATTTGAGCTTGATAGCCGTCCGTGGTTGATACTCGATATCATACCCTCCGAGTTCGATGGCCCTTATGGCCAGTCGGCCCGATAATTCAGGCTTATGCAAGATATTTTGAAGAGGATATGTTGTTAATACACATATAGGGTGACATTGATAGTAAGGTTTAAATTTCCTAGATGCACTTACTAATGCAAGAGCTAGTTTTTCTAAGTATGGATACCCGGTTTCAGCATCTCCTAGGGTCCAACTTACGTAATAGACAGGGAATTGCGTACCTTGTTCTTCTCGAACCAACACACCACTTACCTCTACTTCAAACACAGCCAAATATAAGTATAGTGTTTCATCCTCCTTCAGGGCATGGATCAAAGGTGGGCTCTAGAGATACCGCTTTAATTTTTCCAAGGCATGTTGGCATTTCGGAGTCCACTCGAAGTTGTTTTTCTTCTTGAGTAGGGATAAAAAGTGATGACTCGGATCTGATGACCTCGAGATGAATCGACCTAAGGCTGCTATTCGCCCAGTCAGCTGTTGTACGGCTTTCACATTGTTCACCATGGTGATCTCCTCGATGGCTTTGATTTTGTCGGGGTTGATCTCGATCCCCCCTGTTCGACACCATGAAGCCTAAAAATTTGCCCGATTCGACTCCAAAAGTGCATTTTTCGGGGTTGAGCTTCATGTTGTACCTCCTTAGGATATCGAATGTTTGTTGCAAATGAGTCAAATGGTCCTCTTTGCGCAGGGACTTAACTAGCATGTCATCAATGTAAACTTCCATAGACTTGCCTATTTGATGTTCGAACATCTTATTAACTAGGTGTTGATATGTAGCTGCTACATTTTTTTAGCCCCAAGGGCATTACGTTATAACAATATGTGCCATACTTCTTGATGAACAAAGTCTTTTCCTAGTCCTCTGGGTTCATTTGAATTTGATTGTACCCGGAGTAGGTGTCGAGAAAAGTAAGGATCTCGTGGTCGGCCTTCGCATCGATTAAACGATTGATGTTAGGCAATGGGAAAGAGTCTTTAGGGCACGCTTTATTCAAATCCTTATAATATACACACATTCTCAGTTTATTTCCCTTTTTAGGGACTACTACGACATTAGCTATCCATTCGGGGTATTTTACCACCCTAATGGATCCTATTTTGAGAAGTTTTGTTACCTCGTCTTTGATGAATACATGTTTTACCTCGGACTGAGGTCTCTTTTTTTGCTACACCGGTTTGAACCTAGGGTCGACACTTAGTTGATGGGTGGTTATCTCCGGCGGGATCCCTGTCATGTCTAAATGGGACCAAGCGAAGCAATCAATGTTATCAATAAGAAATTGAATGAGTTTTTTCCTGAGTTCGGGGGTTAATCCTGTTCCGAGGTATACCTTTCGATCTAGAAGATGTTCGATCAATACGACATGTTCAAGATCTTCTTCATCATCCCAGGGGTGAGGAAGTCTTCTTCATCATCCTCGACCACCTGCTCACCGATTACCTGTCCCTCAGGTTTAGTCGAGGTTATAGATTGTGGTTTCTATTTGGCTATTTGCTTGTCTTTTGACTTCTCCGAGGTGGAAGGCGTCGATGTTGGTGCCATGTCGTGCACTGCGAACATCTCTTTTGCTGCATGCTGCTCTCCATACACTTTTTTTACACCATCCTTTGTTGGAAACTTCATCATTTGATGAAGAATTGATGGCACTGCCCTCATGCTATGTATCTATGGCCTTCCAAGCAAGGCATTGTACCTCATGTCACCTTCGATGACATGGAACTTGGTGTCTTGAATTGTACTAGCCACGTTGACTGGGAGGATGATTTCCCCCTTCATTGTTACACTCTCCATGTTGAATCCAGTTAGGACTTGAGAGGCGTGTATGATTTGGTCGAGCAACCCGAGCTTCTCTATGACCCTCGACCTGATTATGTTGGTCGAGCTACCTGGATCCACGAGCACACATTTAATTTGCACTTTATTTAAAAGGAAAGAAATTACTAGTGCATCATTATGAGGCTAAGATAAGGCCTCGATGTCTTCCCCGCAGAATGTAAGAGAATCCTCGGGTATGTAGCTCCAAGTTCGCTTTTCCTTTGTGATGGGTAATTTTGTACGTTTGAAAATGGGTCCCTCCTGGACGTTGACTCCTCCAATGATCATGTGAAACTCAATATCCTTGTACGAGTCCACAATGACTACACGAGATGAACCTTGGTTTGGTGAATTGAAGTTTGCCTTAGGTGTAATAGGACTCCCAGTTACTGCGCGCGATCGTATACTGAGGTGCTCCCCGCCGGTTGTTGGAACGACGCGAGCCGGGCCGGGTCTCGATTCAGAAAGATGAAGGGCCCAAAAGTCTAAATAGGGGGTTACAAATTCCCCATCTCTGTGGCTCTTCTGGTTCATTCTTCCTATTGGTATCTCTCTCTCTCTAAAATGATTCTTGGCTCGGTCACTGAGGAACTCTCGAAGGTGCCCTTCATTGAATAATCGGGCCACCTCTTCTCAAAGTTGTCTGTAGTCCTCGGTCCTATGACCATGAGTACCGTGGTATTTGCACATCACTTTTTGGTTCCTCTCGGAAGGATCTGATTGCATGGACATGGTCCACCTGGCATCCCTAATCTTGCCTATGGCCTATACGATGTCTGAGGCATCGATGTTGAAGTTGTACTCTGACAATCGGGGTGCCTCTAACAACCTTGTGTGCGTGTCGAACCCGGTTTTGCTCATGAGTCCCCGGGAACTTTGTCCTCGATCCGCCCTTCGATCATTTCGAGGTATATTACGCCTCAAAATTTTTCTTCGGTCTTCCACATAAGGTTGGTACCTTTCCTTGTTCAGTGTCGGTTCCCTTTTTGCATTCCTTGATTCTTTTGCTAATAGCATGCTTGGATATACTGAGCCCTAGGGGGCTCCCAATTGGTCATCCTCGACCCTAATTTTGGATTAGTACATATTGTGCACATCCGCCCAAGTTACAGCGGGATACTCGATCAAATTTTACTTCAGTTGCTTTAAAGCTATCGAGCTTCGTTCATTCAAGCCATGAGTGAAGGGTTGCACTGCCCAGTCATCGAAGACTGGTGGTAATTCTATTCGCTCCATCTGAAAGTGGGATACGAACTCCCTTTGCATCTCGTTCTCTATTTGTTTAATTTTGAAGACATCGGACTTCCTTGTAGCGACCTTAATGGCACCAACATGTGTCTTCAAAAAAGAGTCTGCCAACATGGCAAACAAATCTATTGAGTTTAGGGGGAGGTTATGATACCACATCATGGCCCCCTTGGACAGTGTTTCTCCAAATTTCTTCAACAAAACGGACTCAGTCTCATCGTCTTTTAGGTCATTTCCTTTTATACCACAAGTATATGTGGTAATATGCTCATTGGGATCTGTGGTCTTGTTGTACTTTGGGATATCGGGCATCTTGAACTTCTTCGGAATGGGCTTCAGAGCCGCACTTGATGGAAATGGTTTCTGCATGAACTTCTTCGAATCTACTCCCTTCAAAATCGGAGGTGCGCCCGGGATCTGGTCGACCCTCGAGTTATAGGTTTTCACTTTTTTATCATTGGTCGTTATCTTCTTTTCTCCTGAATCGATCCTTTTGGTGAGGTCCTCGAGCATTCTCATAATAGTGGGGTCTGTTCCTGACCCATTATTGCTCGATCTTTCTGGTGTTGGCTCAACTCGAGGAGCTGTATCCGGTCCTGTTGTGCTCGGGGTCTTTTCTTGACTCTATAACTGAGCAATAGCCACTTCCTATGCTTGTAGCATTTCAAAAAATACTTGCAAACTAACTTCTCTTTCTTCTCGAGCTTGTGTTCTTTGCGCGTCATGTTGATCACCTTCGTGCACACTTCCGTCAGTATCAGTGTCCACATCGACGTGCAAAGCATTCCGTGAGCCTACATCGATTGGGACTGGTGTTGGTGCTACCCAGGGTTTTGCGGTGGTACACCGACGACTGAGGTTGTTCCACTATATTCCCCATGGAACTCAAGACCGTTGTTTCCATGTGCATTTGTTGAGTTAGACATATTTTTTACCTGAAATCAAAGAATCTTGGACAAGAAAAAGTGTGAAGAATAACTTGTGTTATCAAAAAACTAGCACCAAAACAATCACAATTACTTTTAGCCCCATGGTGGGCGCCAAATTGTTTACCTTGAAATTGGTGTTAACAATTATATTTGATTTGTGATTCTAAAAATAAGTTATTTATTCTAATACTAGTTAATAATCAAGAAATGATAAGTGTGAGTAAGGAAAATGTAATAATCAAACCAGTGTCGTGACAGGACTGGGGGCCTCGAGCTCAGTAAGCTCGGGGTCTCGAGGTCGGTCTTTAGCAGTTAATAATGAACAATAAATGAAGAACATAAATGAAAAGCAATAAAGCTGAGGAATAATGTAGAGCACGTTAAACGAAAAGAGTAGAGAATATTCTATTGTAGTGAATGTTGTGTGTTGACAAATGATTGGGATCCCTTTAAATATATAGGAAGGAAAAACCCCAACATAGCACATATCTAATTATGACAAAGAATGCTATTGGTAAAGCTGTATAACGGCCTAGTACAAACTTGTACTATCTTTGGCAGACCTTATCAGCTCTAACCATGTGTCCTTGGGAATTTTTCGCCTTTTCATGATGGTCATCGATTTTACATTGCTTCGAGGTAGGCCGTGATGGGCCTTCGATATACTCTCTCGAGGTACGCCTTATTGAGGTCGAACATCAGATTCTACTTCGAGCCCCTCGAGATTGGGCTCAGAATACCATAGAAGCTTCGATATCGGGGTCCCCAATATCGACGGTATACACTCTTCGAGGTCGGGTACGATATGATGATGCCCACAAAGGCGTATATTTTTAAAAGTTTGTTTATATATATGTATCATGCATTTCATGTCAGTAGCCCTCAAAGGAGATGAGATGCTACATGTTGTATCTATTTTATCTCACTTTACATTACTGTTCTTATTTATGCTTTCTTGCCTTTTGATACTTGGTAATTTATTCGTACTGACGTCCTTTTTTCCTAGGGACGCTGCGTTTCATGCTCGCAGTTCCCGATAGACAGGTTGACAGTCCTCCGAGTAGGCTATCAGCTCAGCGGAAGGTATTGTTGCACTCCATTTGCTCCGAAGTTTCCTATTTGGTCAGTGTGATTGGGACATGTATTTACTGGTATGGCGGGACCTTGTGCTGACCTTTATGACATTTATGTACTCTTAGAGGCTTGTAGACAGATGTCATGTATATGGATACTTGTATGGCCTTGTCGGCCTACGTTTTGAGTGTACAAATGATCATGTCTGCCTTATAGGTGGCTCGTATGTCGCATGTATATTTTTCTATATAATGTTGGGTCATCTTATGTCTAGTATGCACTTATATTTTATTCTGGTTATCTCATGACACTTTTTTCATTTACCCATGATAGTATGATAAGAAAGATATGTTACGTTGGTACTCGGTTCAGTAAGGCACCAGGTGCCCGTCGTGGCCCTTCGGTTTGGGTCGTGACATAAGTGGTATCAGAGCAATTTTATCCTAGAGAGTCTACAAGTCGTGTCTAGTAGAGTCTTGTTTATGGGTGTGCTGTGCACCACACTTATACGCTAGAGGCTACAGGGCATTTAGGACTGTCTCTCTTTCTTCTTACTCTAGATCGTGTGGTAGAGCTCAATGAATTCAAACTCCTATATTTTACTTTATTCGTAATACAAAGATACCTCATCCAAACAGACAGTTGGTAAGAGGTTTAAAGTGGATATGGAAGAGTTGATTTAGAGGAACTCGATTTTGCATCATGTTTATGATGAGTAAATGTGAGGTCTTTAGCAGATTATGTTTATACTTAGACGTGTAAGATTCTTGATAAGGAGCCCTAAGGAATGTATATTTGTCTACCCATATGATAAAAAAATAACAAGAGAATCAGAAGGTTGATACAAGTTTCAACAAGTAAAAGGAGCAAGGTGAAGTAGGGTACGAGGTACCCAGTTAGTGAAGATTATTACTCCCTCTGGTCCGAAATAAGTGATTTTTTGGCCTTTGTTTTGTGTCCAAAATGAGTATTTTGTTCGTATTTCAAGAATGAATTAATTATTTTTTTCCTACATTGTCCTTGGAGTAAATAGTGTTGGAATATGTGTTAGGAGTGTTTATGTCAGATAGTAACGGTTAATATGGTCAATTTAATTGCTAATTAATGCTAAAAGGTGGATTTCTTAATCTGTGTGAAAACATCCAAAAAAATCACTTATTTTGGACCGGAGGGGGTAGTATTTACAATCTTGGCAGAGAAATATAAGCATTTTGCGTTACTTTCAATAGTAACATCGATATGTACAATTGTCCACACCCATCTCAGTTATGTCATATAATAGCTAACAGATATAGTTTAAGAGCAGGATGGTATATCAGGATCCCACTGGAGTTAGAGTAACCCAAAACAGTGGATTATTATTATCATTAGCTAACATTTCCAAAGGATAGTGCAAACCTGGTAATAGATCTCCTTGTGAGACATCCATATGGTGCACTCTATAATAGAACAGTCAGATTTGAATACTAGAATGTTCAAAATTTCAGAAGATGGGAAGTGGAATCCTAGAAGGGGTAAATATTTACCTTAGTATGACTCCTGCCCTTAGTTAAAAAAATGAGAGAATGTTAGGCGTCCCGAAGAACCAGTGAGATGAAGCAGGGGGAGCTAAAAGTTAAAGAACAATTTTGTTGAAGTCTTCAGAATAAGGTGATAGACATAAGTATTAACAGGAGAATAAGAAGAGAGTTAATGAAACGTTGTGAGTAAGAAGTGATAAATGGGTGATAACGGTAAATCAAAATATGGTAGAATGACAAAGTCTATGGTCAAGTGAAGGAAATGAAAAGAGGAGACAGGCCTTGAGACAATACAAGAGTATAAGCCATAAAACCATAACCTCGTTTCGAGAAATGAGTTGGTGACTCAAACGTGATTACTAGAAGGAAGAGTTAGACCCTTAAAGTAATAAAAATTAGTATGGGCTAGTGAAAAAGATAAATTGAACATGAATTAGGGGCCGAAGGATTTGATAATAGTCAGCATCGTGAGAATTTCACAGATCGCGTTCCGGCGATAATAGAATGGACAACAGAAGAATAACCTTTAAAGGTCATTCAGGAAGACACTTCCCTAAAGCAAGCACTGTGACTAGAGTTAAGATTAAGGGACTAAGTTTTCCAGTTACACCACATGTCACCCTCGTGCGTAAGGTATTCTGTTACATTTGGTATAGAAGGGTTACCGCAAGGCGAGTGACGTCAGTGAATATGTGAAAAGATGTCAAAGATGATGAGGTAACTGTGGATTAAAAAGGAAGAATACGATAAAAAGGAGAAAGGAATGAGATTGAATTTATTTAGATCCTACAGATATGTTACGACTCCAGAAAAGTATGCAAGCACGATGCTGGTAAGATGCGGTAAGGGTTCCCGGCAAAGATGTTAATTGGTAAATAAGTGCGAGTGGACATTTGATACATAAGGAGCTAGTGAGAGGGTAAGTTAAGATAAAAACAAAACATAACCCTAGAGGGGTTACACATATTATAAATATGAGAATGGACCAACGGGTAGTCTGTAGTTAATTCAAGAAGAGCCTAATTCTAGCTAAACAAGGGGTCATAGATAAATCAACAGATCGTGCAAGATAGGGAATTCAGTCTCGCAGATATGATGACATCGTGATCCTTGATTAATATTAAGACAAGAGGTTGGGTAGTTAAAGGTACCGTATAAGTGTTGTAGAAATAAAAGAAAGTGCCACTAGGAAGATAGTAAAATTTCACTTTAGAAGCAACCCTACGAGCACAAGGGCGCGAATGTAAGTAACTAAGGATAATAATAGGTGAGTAAAAACATCAAAAATTCCTTTGGGTATATGATGTAATAAGTTTGCAGCTTTACAAGAGTCGGAGGGTATCCACTGAGTAGTACAACGAAAGACTAACTAGGGAAATAAGGAAAAAGGCTTCAACCTAAGCATAGTATTGAAGAAAAAATGGTCTTATAACAACTGTCTCACTACAATACTTTATACACTCCATAAGTAAGTGGCACCTATCTTGGTTAATGAAAAAAATAAATCAAAAGTTATATTTGATATCATATGAGTTACAGGGAATTCCAATATTTGTGGGCACTAAGACAAGCCCAGGGATTCATGCAACAAGTGGCAGAACGACCATAAAAAGTAATTGTTTACCTTTGATGACAACTGAGAAGGCACGAAAGGAAATCTATAGTGCTAGCAAGTTAAAGAAAGGTTGAGATTAGTATATATAGATATGTGTAGGTAGCAAGCTAAAGTGTCGTAGAGTAATAAGGTTTTTGGTAGATAGGAGTAAGGATAAGAAAAGGCGAGTGAGAAGGTGACGAGAATAGGTAAGTCCTCGCAATTAAACTCATCACTGATGGTTTCCTAAGTTGTAGAAAGCTCGATACATCCTGAATGAACTCAGAGGAGTCTAATACTAGGAGAAATTAGAAGAGATGAAATGGTTCTCTGGTAGTAGAATAAGGGTGTAAGTTTGATAGATAAGAGGATGACGTTTAGGCCTTTGATTGAGTAATGATTTAAAGAAAATGGATTTCATGGATGAAACAGGATTAGAATACCCCCCCCCCCCCAAATAGGATGAATCACATTGGGATGCTATGAAATACAGTTATTGGAGTATGGTATCTTCCCTAAGTGCATCAGGAAAATTACTTCAGATGTTCCCCGATGAGACGTGAGCCCTAGTGACGATATATTACATAAGAGGTTTCAAGTTATCAGTGGTAGATTATAGATCAACATTAAGGTGAATCAACAATAGATGGATGAAAGTTACAAATATGAGAAGAGATTAGGCTATCATTATTAAGATAAAAAGTAATAAGGAAGCATTAAATGGTTTAAATTTATACATATAGGATAAGCGGTGAGAGTAACCTGGAGTTGGGTGGCTGTCCTCGATAATAATAAACCGAAGTAAGAGTTACGGTATAGTATGACCTACCTAGTTGTGGTAAAGCTATAAGCATATATAACTGAAGCTATGAAACAAGATATAGCAATAGTCGTAAGTTCAACAAAGTACCAAGCAAAGAACTTTAGTACACCTATAAATGCCCATAGGGACAGCTTGTCATAGTACTATATATATTCACAAAGTGAAGCCTAGATATAAGTTAAAATCTAACGGAAAAATGATATAAGAGTCGCATTGGCGCACATGCAAGGTTAGAATCGTACAGGCTGCATGAAAAAAGGTAGAAACAGTTATAAGATTGGACAAGTTTCGACGACAAGCATGGTGTGAGAAAGAGGCCTAAAGGGGGAAATTTCCTAGCCTTTGGATTTATTCACCTAACAACTCCCGAGATGGAAAAGAAAATATTAAAGTATTTGTAAGAGCTATTTCTTAAGAGACGGATAAGTGCATTAGATTACATTTGAGGACGAATGATCCAAATGGGGAATTATGTTACACCCCATTTTTTCGTACGTGAGAGTATGTCATAAGTCAATTGATGTAAGCTCAGATAAGATTATATTTGGAAGCATATAAATTTAGTTGATCATGTTACCTTGAAGGTTACAAATATTTAAGATCATGAATAACGATTACCAAGAGGGTTGGAAAGCTTAGAAGCTAAACCAATTAAAGAAATTAAGTTTCGTCGAAAGTCGATGAGTTTGGAATGTTATAACATGTACTTTAGGGTGACACTATGGTTCATTACATGATAAGGAGGTTACTCTATGAGTTATTTTTTCGTATGATAGTCGTGTGCTACGTTTTGAAGTCAAGCAAGTTGTGGAACAAAAGTAGGAAAAGGTCTTCACAAGTTACATTCATAAATTTGTTGAAACTTATGTCAAATGTAGCTGAGACTTTCTCCCAATATACTTGGAATTAGGGGATGATCTACCCTTGAAATTGAATATATATGAGTCTAGTTTCCAACGTATTGACATCGGAGTTGAGAGATATTCGCGTTTTCGCGAGACTGCGCAAAGCAGCTCCCATGGGACCCACAAAGTCGGTGTAAACTCCAGCTTGTATTTAAGTCACTTCTAATCACTCATTTTTATCGTCAAAAACAGTTCCTAAACCCTCCTAAATGCTCTCCAATGGTTCCTCCATTATTCTAGGGTGAAAACCTAAGATAATAACATAAATCGACCGCTAGAAACCCCGTGGTGCTTGCTAGATCGTAGTTCTTCATCTTGTGGTTGTTTTGGAGGGTTCTTCAAAGTGAAGTAACCTCAGGTATCGTCTGATTCTTGTTGATTAAGGTAATTATCAGTCCCTCCTTTATACATATTATATTTTCAAGGTGAACTACAAGTGTTTACACTCGAACTTGAACACCAACAGTTGATTCAAGAAGAGAATACAACACCTATAGTGTTGTGGTGTCATTGATAATTGTGGGCTGTGTTTGGCCGAAATTTCAAGTGGTTGATACTGTCTAAGGTGATTATAATAGCCTAATAATTGTTCTTAAGCTTGCTTGTATGTTGGTTAAGTTGTTAGGATAATAAACTACAAGATAATACTTGGAATAGCTTAACTATAGCTTGGATTTCAACTTGAAGCTACTGTAGGAGGTATGTGTATTATGTTCTTGCAGGTGCTTAAGGTTATATTGATGTTTATTAAGTTAAATGGTTGGACTAGACATGAACTAGTGAATAAAGTTGCTAATTGAAAAAAGTTGGAGTTGTGGATTATTTCCTTTGTTATAAATATATGGTATAAGGATGGAATCATTGATGACTTAATCCGTTATCATATTAATGATGTTGCTAAGTTAATGTAAGAATTCTATAAGGTGTGATATGGGTTATACAGATTCCAATCGAGCTTGCCGCTCAAAATGATTGTTGAACTAATCGAAGAGCTTATTGTGAATTATATTGTTGTTGTTTGGGTTGTTTGGTGACTTTTGGTAACATATGGGATGTAGTTAAAACAAGGGAGGTGTGCTGTCCATTTTCTTGTAGAATATTGGTTTTGAAATATGAGAGTTTCAATGCTTATATGATGACGACGAAGTCGGGTTACTCATTGTAGACGTAAGAAGATCATATTGAGTTGGTTGACGATAGGGGAGAAGATTTAAAAGGTATGTTAAGTCTATTCCTTCATTCTTTTGGCATGATCTAAAGTGAAATGAACGTAAACAACATGCTATTTCATAATGAATCTACTCCTAACAACTAAGGTTGTCTATGTTGTTCTTTCCTTACAAAGTTATTCTAATAAAGTATGTATGATCCTTGAGTCCTAGTGAAGTTCATATTGATGGTATGATTTCCATAATGTTAACCGAAGTTTCAACTACCTTACATCACTCTGAAAGGTTTAGAGCGTGATTCCATAAGTCCAGGTGTAACGACCCAACCGGTAGTTTTGAAAATTTAAGTTCCGATCGGAGGCATATGGCCTTGAACAGCTTCACATTGTATATATCGACCTGTGTGCATGGTTGAATTCAGTTACCGGGGGGTTCGGGGTCGAATTGGAAGAAGGATTCTAGTTTTGGAAGCTTAAGCGGCGAGAATTTGACAGGAATTGGAATTTTGATTAAACGGCTCCGGAATGGGTTTTGGGTGATGTCAACAGTTTCGTATGGTGATTTAGGAGTTAGGCGCGCATCCGAATTCAGATTTGGAGTTCCGTAGGTTAATTTGAGGCGTTTCATCGAAAGTTGGAAAAGTTGCATTTTGGAAAATGGAGAAATTTGACCCATAGTTGATTTTTCTGATATCGGGGTCGGAATGCGATTCCGAGAGTTAAAGAAGCACTGTTATACTTTCTGCAAAATTTGGTGTCATCCCGGGTTGATTTGATAGGTTTCGGCATGAGTTTTGGAAGTTGGAAAATTTGAAAGTTCTAAGTTCGATTCATGGCGTGATTTGTTATTTCGGCATTGTTTGATGTGATTTGAGACCTCGAGTGAGACTGTGTTAGGTTATATGACTTGTTTATGTGTTTAGACGGGGTCCCGAGGGCCTCAGGTGTGTTCCGGGTGGGCTACGGGTCATTTATCCCTTGTTTTGAACTGTTGTTTTCGTGTGTCTGATACCCTTTTTCGCGATCGCGAAGTCCATTCCGCATTCGCGAAGAGTCTTTGCTGGTCGCCTCAATTTTCTTCTCCGCGCTCGCGTAACACGCCTCGCAATCGCGTTGCTCTACATTTTTCCTCTTCGCGTTCGCGTCCTTCCCTACGTGTTCGCGTAGGTTTTTGTCTCTTTTTCTCCGCGTTCGTGAGCTCATTGTCGCGTTCGCGATGAGCAACCTGAGAAGCCTTCATTTTTCTTCTTCACGAACGCGATCCTTCCTCCGCGTTCGCAATGCACAAATACCCGGGCCGGCAGTATATATTCCAAAATCGAGGGTTACACAATTTTCATGATATCTTGACTTGTGGAGCTCGGTTTTGAGCGATTGAGGGTTTTTCATACAAATCGATTGGGTAAGTGTTCTTCACCTAGTATCTAGTATATTCCATGATTTTATCCTTGTTTCTATCATTTAAATTGTGTTTTGGGTTGTAGAAAAAGTTGGTTTTTGAAGAAAATTTCTAAAATGAACAATCGTGATTTGAGGGACCAAATGGTGTCGGAATTTGATAATTTTTGTATGGTTGAACTCATGTTGGAATGGGTATCCGAGGTGCGGGCCCGGGGGTGGACTTTTGGACCAATTTTTGTATTTTGTTAAAGAGTGATACTTTATGATCCGGAATAGTTTCTTATGTGTTTTATTTGTGCCTTGAAGTTATTTTGGTTGGATTTGAGACGTCCAGAGGTCTTTCCGCCCGAGAAGTTCATTCTAGAGTATCGGTCTGTCGTCTTTGAGGTAAGTATCTTGCCTAACCTTATGTGGGGGACTTCCCCTTAGGATTTGAGTCCTCTATGTTAATTGTAGCCCATGCATGCGAGGCGACGAGTGCGTGCTCTGTTTTATTTGTGAAAAATTTGCCTTTAGGGTTCTTAGGTCCTTATGTTCTTTAATTGGGAAGTTTTCCGATATAATTGGGTTTCCTATTTGATAGTTTTACCTCTACATGCTATATATGATGTCGTTAGCTTTTCTCTAATTCTTACTTGTTATTTGGCCCTTATTTGCCTTAATTGAAGTGATTGCCTTCCTTATTGTTTTGTTACTTCCTAATTGTGAGTTCCTCTATGACTTTGTGCAAATATACTACATGTCCAATTCTTGTGGTTGTCGGTGAAGTTATCACGTGTCTTACATGTCTCGTTGTCCTTGTAAAGGTTTTTGTATTCCTTTGATTTTTATGCGATGCTCTTGTTGCCGTGTACTCATACTCTTGGTAGTGGAAATTCTTGTAATTGAGTTGTTTATATTGTTGATGTTGTTGATTTAAGCTATTGTTTGGTGGGATCGGATTGCACGCCGTAACAAGAATAATAAGGGTGAACAGGTGGGATCGGGTTGCACGACGCAACAGGAGAAATAAGGGTAATATATTGAGGAGTAATAAGGGTGGACTGGTGGGATCGGGTTGCTCTCCGCAACATATATATATATATATATATATATATATATGAGGATTGGTGGGATCGGGATGCGCACCGCATCAATATACGTGATCATGTATTCCTCTCTGACTGTACAAGTTATTCGGTAGTTTTACATTGTACTTAGGTATTGGTTATAGCTGGATACTGATAAGACCCTAGTTCATTTGTTCAAGACTTTGATAATTTGTATTTCGGGTTCCATTGAGTTTTGAGAATTGGGTTACTGACATTGAGTTATTGACTTGCCATTGTTCCTTGACTTCTTTTTCTGAAATTATTACTCTGGTGAATTAATTTCCAAAGTAAATTTACTACATTGAATCATTTCCTCATGTCCTGCTAAATTGTTAGTGATATAGTGATTTAAAATAAAGGAATTAGTATTATGCTACTTTGCATGACCTTTTAAATTTGAACTCGCTGTATATGTATATACATTTCAATAATTCAACTTCCAATGATTGTTATATTTTATTTTAATTAGTTTCTCAATTAAATTTCCTTAACCCGTTTGAGATTGAATCTTACTTAAAAAGGAATTTCCATTACGTTTTAATTTAGTAAATCCTATATTAAAGGCAATAATTTATTCGATGTTGTATTTTATTTGAAAAGGGTATTTTCTTCATTCAAATGATTTTCTAAAAATAACTTCATCTTTTCTCGTTGATTTCCTAATTTGTTTAGAAACTGTAATTTCTTGTACGTTATATAAATGAGACTCCTTGAGTATCTTAATTGAAATGGTTACGGACATTATGTACTGGGTAGCACGTGGATTTTATTGTGCAAAGTGAGATGGAAATATGTCGGCACTAGGTTCCATGTGTGCTAAAGGTTTGGAAATTGGGATTATGATTTGAAACACCGAGGATTGAGATGGTCGGTATTGTGTATTAGAAATGATGTGATTGATTGAGTTAACATCGACTTCTTTATTTGAGCACATTTATACTTGTCTGTGTCCCACCTATGTTGGTGTTAATTTACTTGGTTATCTTTTGTTTCCATTTGTGTTTCCCTTTTATTTCCTCTACTGTTTGTAGTTTGATTTCCTCTCTGTTATTGATATTACTTTGTTATCTTTATCCTGATAGTTTTTATCATATCCTATTCAATTTATTTGACCAGTAGGTGATTTGGTTGTTCCTCGTCACTACTCCACCGAGGTTAATCTTGATACTTACTGGGCACCGCTGTGGTGTGCTCATACTACACTTCTGTACATTTTATACAGATTTTGGTATTTGATCTGTAGTAGTTGCGCAGATCATCGCGGTGGAGACTCAAGGTAAACTTGTTGTTGCGTTCGCATGCCTCAGAGTCACTTTCATTTGTACATATTTCCATTGGTTCCTTTGTTCTGGAACAATGATGTATTTATCATGTATAACTACTCCTAGAAATGCTTATAACTTGTACTACCATATTTGGGAATTGTACTTGTTCAGAGTTATCTAATTTGAAGTTAGCGAATATCAATGTTATTTCTGTTAATGCTAGGCTTACCTAGTTTAGCAACTAGGAGCAGTCACGACTCCATCTGAGGGATTTTGGGTCGTGACACCATTTAGCATTATATATAATATCTATTTTACTCTACCGAGCCATGCTATAGTCGGTAGGGTACGACACCTATTGTGCAACTACTGATCAGTTGGGTTTACCGAGCTCTACGTGGCGGGGTACAATTCTACCAAATCTTATGATGGCCGGGTATGTTTTTACCGAGTCCTCTTCGAGGCCGGGTACGATATGATGATGATGATGATGCCCACAGAGGCGTATGTTTTTAAAAGTCTATGTATATACATGTATCATGCATTTCATGTCAGTGGCCCTCAGAGGCGCTCAGATGCTACAGGTTGTATCTCCTCTATCTCACTTTACGTTACTGTTCTTATTTATGCTTTCCTGCCTTACATACTCGGTACTTTATTCGTACAGACGTCCCTTTTGCTTGGGGATGTTGCGTTTCATGCCCGTAGGTCCCGATAGACATGTTGACAGTCCTCCTAGTAGGCTATCAGCTCAACGCAAGGTGTTGCTGCACTCCACTTGCTCCGGAGTTGCCTATTTGGTCAGTATGATAGGGACATGTATTGACTGGTATGGCGGGGCCCTGCCCTAATCTATATGACATTTATGTACTCTTAGAGGCTTGTAGACAGATGTCATGTATACGGATACTTGTATGGCCTTGTCGGCCTACATTTTGAGTGTACAAATGATCATGTCGGCCTTATAGGCCTGTATTTCGCATGTATACATTTCTATATAATGTTGGGTCATCCTATGCCTAGTATGAACTTATATTTTATTGGGGTTATCTCATGACACCATTTTGGCCCATTTACCCATGATAGTATGATAAGAAAGATATTTTACGTTGGTACTCAGTTCAGTAAGGCACCGGGTGCCCGTCGTGGCCATTCGGTTTGGGTCGTGACATAAAGTTCCGTCATACTTTGACACTTTAGGCATTTTGAATCGCAACGTGATTAACTTTGGTGCCGCACTTGGGTTGTACGACAATTGGTTGTACTTTTTCGAATCCAGATCTTTCAGTACTAGTGGTGCGCTCGGGATCTGGTCCATGCGGTCGTTCACTTCCCTCATGAACTGTAAAAGTTCATTCTTGAAAGGATCATTCTCGTTGTTGAGGCCGAATTTGTTCCCCCTGCCCTATTGGAGCCAATTTCACCTTTGGGAGTGTTGTTGTCCACCCTCAACGTTGTTTGATTCGTGGGAACCCCGGGAGGAATTGGATCTTGTCTGTTTGCATTATTTGAAGCTCCCGACAGCACCCGCTTCAAGTCCGTCATAACTTTATCATGTCGCGTGAGGTGGCCTAGAATGATCACTTATTGCTCTTGCACGACCCTTACCGCGTCAATGACATGTTCCTCATTAGCGTCATCGGGAGTGGTCTCCCAAACATGTCGAGGATATTGTCTGTCATTCACCAAGGTAACGTTATTCCCCTCATTATGGGTGTCACTGATTGAGTCCTCGGAATGAGGTTGATCCCCTCGAATCTCGTGGTTGTGCATGTCGTTAACGGTGTTATCTACCATTTATTATGATCTTTTCTAAAACAAAATAATCAAAACACATCAGTAAAAAAGGCAAGGATAAATTTAATTACACGACTGTCTAAGCCCGACGGTTGGCGCCAAACTGTTTACCCTAAAACGATACAGTTGAATTTATACGTCGTTTCTAGACAAGTGAATTAATTTTATCCTAAAATAATAAAATAATCGAAGAATTATGCAATACTTAGCCTTAGGATATAGATGAAATAGCAGAAGCAACAATTTTAGGAATAGGGTTTTCGGGCGCACCAACAACGAAATCAAAGAGTAAGAAGATAAGATTGTATTGAGCTTTGTATAGAATATAGCGTACGTTTGCCAAAAATATTGTGTCCTTTACAATGACAACTGAGCTCACTATTTATAGTTGTGAAGGAGGTCCTAGGATCGTGCCCTTCTTAATGTCAATTATGAGGGGCATTGGTGAATATTTATTGGTGAACATAAATGCCAATTTTTTTGTAACGGGTAATTGATCTTAATGCCATAGAATATTCTATATTAAATACTACCGGGCGAAGAGCATTTATCACATTTTTATGAGTGTTATTCTTTCCGTTGACAAATGAAACAGCTGCATTCGGTCTTTGGCCATTCCCCCGTCTTGGGTTACACGTGTCCCTTCTTTCGGATGTCCATGTGTCATAGCATATTTTACCCTATACACATGTGTAGGCAAATGTGCGAACAATTTTACAAATTTGCTGCGATATCATTACCATTTCGAGTTGTGAAAAAAAATAACATGTTGGAGAAATATAGGGTAAGGCTGCGTACAATAGACCCTTAAGACCCGGCTCTTTGCAGACCCCACGCATATCGGAAGCTTAGTACATCTAGGGCTGTGCACGGATCGGATTGGATCGGATTTAGCACATTTCGGATTCGGATTTCGGATTTCGGATTCTAGAAAATGCAATCCGAATCCGATCCGAATTATATCGGATCGGATTCGGATTTTAAAGTTTGGATCGGATCGGATTTCGGATCGTAAATGCCTCAATGTTGCAAACTAATATGTATATTTTCTTTGTAAAAGAGGCAATGCATTAAGAAAAATTCATGTTTATACAATTATGAGAGTACTATGGCGCCAATATAGCTAACTCTAGCAATTGTAAAGGTAATAACTTGGAGGAAGATGTAAAGAAAGTACTGACTATCCGAAATTAAAGTATAGTATTTATACATTGCCTAATAATTTCGGATTTCGGATCGGATCGGATTAAAATATACCAATCCGAATCCGATCCGAAATCCGAATTTTTTATAAACACAATCCGAAATCCGGTCCAATCCGAAATCCGAAATCCGAAAGTGAATGGATCGGTTCGGATTTCGGATATCCGATCCAAATGAACAGCCCTAAGTACATCGGGCTGCTTTATAGTGTCAGAAAGTAAGCAGGAAAATAAGAAAATAAGCAAGATTGGAATTCTGGAAATTGAAAAGCCAAATGAAAGGCAAAAACAGAACCCGAAAAACACACCATAGAAATGTAAATTGAAAAGAAAATAAAGGAACAGGAAAATAAGGAATATGATGAAGGATATGCTGTACTGTTTGAATTGAAGATTCTTGACTCCTAATCTCAAGAGTCAAGTGACACACCTAATTCATAGGAATAAAATTAAGCAGCATCTCCAGCTTTCGGCAACATTTTTCTGCATCTCTCACCTACAAATAAATTTCATGGAAAAGGCCACTGAGGGAATCTGATGAAAATATTCTCTAAAGGAACTGCTTTCACAAAATGGAATGGTATATGATAAGAAAGTTACCCCATTTTCTGACTCAAAGAAAAAAAGCAACCCCCTAATGCAAGAAGATATATATCCACATTAGGCCAAAGCATAAAACTAGCAGTATATGCCGATTCTCCAGGGGTTTATTCCGTCTGTTAAACTGAGAAGAGGATGCTCTATAAAGCTTCGGAAGGATCTGCTGTTATGAACCAGAAACAGAAAAATGAGGGGAAAAAAGATTTGGTGAATGATAATCTTGAATAATAAGCGAAACAGTGACAGGGCTACTCTCTATTGGCATGCAGTTATATATGTATAGTGACTACACTTCATAACATATTTCAGCTGACATGCCAAAGGAGAGCTGCCCTGTTACTGTCTCTCCTTAATCCTAGCACCCACCTCTGCGCTTAATATTATGATGCAAAAGGTATTGTTGTATATATTCTTAGTATACATTGGTATTTCACCTACCTTTTGTGGCAAGAATTGATGTAGAAAGAGAGTGGTCACCTCCTCACATCTGTAAATATTGGTCCTCCAAAACCCAAAATGGAGGTAGAAATCAAGAAGTGGCGTGAGAGAGCTCTAGAGAACAAGCATTCCATAATATAAGTTCAAGTGTAAATCTTTGTACCTTAAAGTTTAAATCTTCGTACATACAACTAGTTATGGATTTATGATTGATGCATAGCTTTTCAAGAAAAATTACAACTAAATATGAATATCTCTTGAGATGTTAAATGTAAATAATTCTTTATCTTTTATACCATTAATGGTTTGGAAAAAATTAATTTTTGGGTATTTTTTGTCTATAACAGCCAAGGAAAACAATATAATTTAAAAGCAATAAATTACAGGAATAAATACATAACTCTAGTGTCTTGTCAATATACATCTATAACCAATCATTATGTGAAATGTAAAACTGCCGAATAACATACACAGTCAGAGAAAAATGCATAAACACATAAACCGATGCGATGCGCATCCCGATCCCACCAAACAACACAAAATCCCCCCTTATTCCTCCGTAATAATAACAATAACAATAAATAATATATGTATGTTGCGGCGCGCAACCAGATCTCACCATATATCAATGTCAATAGAATAATTCACCATTATCACACCATATCAATCCAACCTTATTCCTCTTGTTAGCGCGTGCAACTCGATCCCACTGTATAACAGTAACTCATCCTCAATATATCACCCTTATGCCTCCTGTTGCGGCGTACAACCCGATCCCACCGTATCATAATAAATTACACAGAGTGTATAGAAGTTTCACCAAAATTTTAAAAAGGTCCTTACCAACACTAAGAATTTAAAACAGGATAACCGGGAGCCGTATAATCAATAAAACTCTATACAATTGGTACTACTCAGCGAGACCAAACAAGGATATCACAAAAATACCGATAAGAACAACTTAAGCAAATAACGGGGAACAATATTTATACGGGGTAACAAATATCTTCAATAAAGGGGCACATTATCTAACAGGTAGCAATTAGGCATATAATTACAATTAAACATGTAACAAGTAAAGCAGGGAGGAAACAATATAAGGAGAACGGAAGAAAACAGGTAAAACAAGTAAATTGGCAGCGCATAGGTACTCGTCACCTCACGTATACGTCGCTCACATGATTTATCACACAACAAATAAGGCAAAGGTTCCTAAACCCTCACGTCAAGGTTAGACACAACACTTACCGCGATTCACATGTCACTCACTGCTCAAGTACCACTTTTCCTCTAGATTCCAACTCCAACCCACTCGTATCTAGCCATAATTAACTTAGTAACATCAAATATTGCTAAAGAAATAAATTTCAATACATAAATTTAGGTTTCCCAATATTTCCCCCCAAAAGTCAAAAATCGACACCGTGCCCGCTTGGTCAAAACTCGAGGTTCGGAACCAAACCGCATTCACCCATTCACGCCGAGCCCGAATATGTAATTAGTTCTTGAATCTGATCCCAAATCGAGGTCTAAATCCCCAATTTGCAAACACACCCCAGTTCCCCCAAAATCCCTAATTTCTACCATGAAAGAACAAGATTTAGGACGAGGAATTCAATGGGTGATGATGGAAATTTTAAAGAAATGAGTTAAGAGTAGAAACATATGATTTGGCGTTGAAATCCCCCTTGAAAATCGCCCTAGGTCGAGTACTAGTGAAAGAGTTGTGAAATTTTGAAGAATTCCCGTTATCTGGTTTGTTTTTAGTTCACTGGACATGCCTTTTTCGCGTTTGCGAAGGGCATGTCGTGATCGCAAAGCTACGACTTTATTAGCCTACGCATTCGGGAGATACTCTTCGCGTTCACGAAGGCTTTCTCCACCCAGCCTATGCATTCGCGAGCCAAGTGTCGCGTTCGCGATGAGTATGGTCATTTCCCCTCCCCCAAGTCCCATTTCTTCATGTTCTCGATAAACAGGTCGCGTTCGCAAAGGGTAATGCCCCCGTTGCTCTGCGTTCGCGACCCAGTCTACGCGTTCGCGTAGAGTAAAATTCCCGCCCAGCCTAGTTCTCCTTCGTGATCGCGAGAGTGACTACGCGATCGCGAGAGTGACTAAGCGATCGCGAGAGTTACTACACGATCATGAAGAACAATAGATCAGACACCAGATACAGCAATTTACACTGGATTTTCCAAGTCCAAAACATCCTGAAGCCTATCCAAAACTCACCCGAGCCCTCGGAGCTTAAAACCAAACATGCACACAAGTCCTAAAATATCATACGAACTTGGTCATGCGATCATCGCAAAAATAACACCTAGAACTACGAATTTAGCACCAAAACATATGAGATTCTCAAGAACACTTTAAAATTCCTATTCTCTCAACCGGACGTATGAATAACGTCAAATCAGTTCTGTTTATCACCAAATTTAACATATAAAGTATATATATCATAACAGACCTGTAGCGTGCTCTAAAAATAAAATATGGACTCGATATCAATAAGATAAAAAAATTAACCATTTTCTTAAAATTATTAGATTTTCAGTCTTTCAATTTTCAACATAAATTCATATCTCGATCTAGGGACCTCGAAATTCGATTCCGGGCATACGCCCAGGTCCCATAATTCACTACGGACCCATCGGGTCTGTCAAAACAAGAGTCGGGGTCCACTTACTCAAAGCGTTGAACGAAGTCAACTAAAACGAACATTTTAGGCCAAAAATTATTATTTTCATCTGTCACGACCCGCAATCCCACTTTCAGGTCGTGATGGTGTCTAATGTTGAACTCGCTAGAGAGGCCGACCTTTTAAATGAATTGACATATTAACAATTAAAAACAACAAACGCTAACTAGATAACAGTGATAAAAATACGGAAGTTTAATGGATTCTAAAACTAAAATAGCCAATCTCGTAGAAATCCCTTTAAGTACAAAACCTAGAAATGGAGTCACAATCTCACGAACCAGACTAAGATTTGGCTAAAAACAACATATTGAAATAAAGTGGTACATCTGTCTGGAAATATACAAAATGACAGAAAGACATGATAGAAGATGACGTCAGGGCCAGCGAACGTCTCCGGGTCTACCTCGATGTCGCCTGCGTGGACTGAAAGATACTCCCTCTAACGGTGTCCACTGGGTCTGGCTGCGTAATCTGCACAACATAAAGAAGTGCAGGTGTAGCATCAGTACAACTGACCCCATCTACTGAGTAAGGGCCGAGCCTAACCTTGGCGAAGTAGTGACGAGGCTAGGACACGATGGCAAATAATACCTGTGTTGTTCAATATTATAACACGAAATAAACAAGAAACACAGCTATGGGGAAGAACATGTTGGGGATAAAGGGGCAACAATTACCAAAGCAGCAGAATAAGGTAATAACTGAAATGTAAAAGTAAGGCAGAAATTAGCAGCTCGAAACAAGTAAATACACAGCAAAAGGCACGGCATGTCCCCTCGTGCATTGCCTCACAATCACTCGGCACGGAATGTCCCCTCGTGCATAAATAATAAAGTCACTCGGCACGGAATGTCCCCTCGTACATAAATAATCATCACTCGGCACGGAATGTCCCCATCGTGCATAGCCTCACAATCACTCGGCACGGAATGTCCCCTCGTGCATAATGTACACAGAAACAACAATTCAATGTGAAGATTTAACAAAAAGAAGTTCCAAATGTACATAAATAACCAACAAAATTCTATCGTCCCGGCAAGGGACTCAGCTATAACCAATCTCACTCAGAGGTATAATTTCAACAATAAAAATCCTCAGCTGAACAATTAATCAATAACTTCCCACGTCATGAAACAACCTCACCGTATCACTTCTAAATAACTAATTATTCATAACACAGAGAATATCAAGAACACGGTATAAATCATCATATTTGACTCACAGGCATGCTTGACCACAACACATAGGTACTCGTCACCTTACCTATACGTTGGACATGGAATACACATAGAAAATAAGAATCTATACATATTCCTTCAAGCTAAGGTTAGGCCAAACACTTACCTCGTCTCTAAAAATGCAAGTCAAGCCTCAATCACTGCTTTCCCTCTTGAATCTAACTCCGAAACGATATTATCTAGACATATTCGACTCAATAATATCAATAATTACTCAATAATTCAATTCCAAAGCCTGATTATAGGTTTCCCAAAATTCTTTCGAAAATTCCAAAATTCGATCCCGGACCCGCTTGGTCCAAACACGAGGTTCGGACCAAAATCTGATCACCCATTCTCCCACGAGCCCGAATATACCATTAGTTTTGAAATCCGACCCCAAAATGATGTTGAATTCCCAAAAATTGGAAAAGCCCTAACTCTACCCAAAACCTCAATTTCTTCCCTTTAATTTCATGTTTTTAGGCCTAGAATCTAGTATTAGGTTATGAAAATGGAAGAAAATGGAGTTAAGAACACTTACCTATGAATCTATGGTGGAAAAGCTCTTCAAAATCGCCTATGGGTGTGGGGAAGAAGGAGGGTTATGAAAATAGGGAGAAAATCCCGTAACTATTCTGTTTTGAGCTTTTAAAGATCACTGGGCGAATTTACCCTTCGCGTTCGCAGGCCCTTGGCCACGTTCGCGAAGGATTGACCTGCTAAACCTACGCGATCGCGCCACCACGGCCGCGTTCACGGAGACTTGGCCCTCAAGGCTTACGCGTTCGCGAGCCTATGGTTGTGTTCGCGAAGAACTAATGCTACCCAGCCCCCCAGACCCCAACCTAACTCTATGCGTTTGCACCCCTGGGGACGCGTTCGCGTAGAGACACTATCCAGTGCTCCACGTTCGCGTAGAGTAAAATGCCAGGCCACACTATTTACCCTTCGCGTTCGCGTGGCTTACCATACGTTCGCGAAGGGTATCACACCAGACACTAGAAAACAGTCCCAACACCAGATTTTTCCAACTCTTTTGCACTCCGACACCTACCCGAAACTCACCCGAGCCCTCGGGGCTCAAAACCAAATATGCACACGACTTCAAAATAATCCTACCGACTTATTCAAGTAATCAAAACACCAAATTAACGTCATAAACATTGAATTAAACCTCAAAATCTATAAAAACTTCTCTAAACTTCATTAACTCTCAATTTCCCATTTTTTTATCCGAAACACAACAAATAAGGTCCGTTTCTTACCAAATTTTACAGATGACTCATATAATGCATATTGAACCTGTTTCGGGCTCTGGAACCATAATACGGGCCCGGTAACACAGGTTTCACATCAAAGTTCATTTTTAAAAGTCTTTATTATTTTCAGAAAATAAGTTTCTTTAAAAAATTCATTTCTCGGACTTGGGACCTCGGAATTCGATTTCGTCCATACGCCCAAGTCCCATATTTTCCTACGGACCCTCCGGGACCATCAAATCATGGGTCTGGGTCAGTTTACCAAAAATGTTGACCAAAGTCAACTTTATTCAATTAATTATCCTAAATTCAACATTTTATCAAATTTCCACATAAAGGCTTCTCGGTTACGCGCCCGGGCTGCGCACGCACATTGAGGTGAGATTAACGGAGGATTTCGGAGCCTCAGAACACAAAGTTAGTCAAATTTACACAGGATGACCTTTTGGGTCATCACAATCTCCACCTCTAAAACAAACGTTCGTCCTCGAACGGACATAGAAGGGTACCTGAATTGGGAAAGAGATGGGGATATCGGCTCCGCATATCAGACTCGGACTCCCAGGTAGCTGCCTCAACAGGCTGAACTCTCCACTGAACACGAACCGAATGATAACTCTTCGATCCCAACTGGCGAACCTGCCAAGCTAATATGGCTACCGGCTCCTCCTCATAAGTCAAATCCTTGTCCAACTGGACACCGCTGAAGTCAAGTACATGAGATGGATCCGCAATATACCTCCAGAGCATAGATACATGGAACACCGGGTAAACGGCTGATAAACTCGGTGGCAAGGCAAGTCTGTAGGCCACCTCTCCTACCGTATCCAAAATCTCAAATGGACCAATGTACCTAAGGCTCAACTTTCCCTTCTTCCCGAACCTCATCACCTTGTCCAAGGCATCCTGGACTAACTCAAAACCTAACAGTCTAGCCTCTCCCGGCTCAAACCATCCAACTGGAGACTGACACCGCCTACCATACAACACCTCATACGGAGCCATCTGAATGCTCGACTGATAGTTGTTGTTGTAGGCAAACTCAGCTAAAGGCAAGAACCTGTCCCAATAACCACCAAAGTCAATGACACATGCCCGCAACATATCCTCCAAAATCTGAATAGCACGCTCGGAATGTCCGTCCGTCTGGGGATGAAATGTTGTGCTCAACTCAATCTGTGTGCCCAACTCTCGCTGAAATACTCTCTAGAAATGGAAGGTAAACTGAGTACCTCGGTCTGATATGATGGACACGAGCACACCAGGCAATCTAACAATCTCTCTCATATAGATCTTTGCCAACTTCTCCGCTGAATACGAAACTGATACCGAAATGAAGTGTGCTGACTTGGTCAGCCAATCCACAACAACTTACACCGCATCAAACATCCTTTGAGTCTGTGGGAGTCCGACTACAAAATCTATGGTGATACGCTCCCACTTCCACTCGGGAAGCTAAATCTGCTGCATCAAACCACTGGGTCTCTAGTGCTCGTACTTAACCTGTTGACAGTTCAAGAACGGAGCTACATAAGCTACAATATCCTTCTTCATCCTCCGCCACCAATAATGCTGCCGCAAGTCCTGGTACATCTTTGCAGCGCCCGGATGAATGGAATACCGGGAACTATGGGCCTTCTGTAGTATCAACTCACGAATACCATCAACATCAAGTACACAAATGCAACCCTGCATCCTCAAAACTCCCTCATCATCCACCGTAACCTGCTTGGCATCTTCGTGCCTGACCCTATCTCTAAGAACACATAAATGACGATCATCTTACTGACGGGCCTGAATACATTCATACAACGAAGATCGGGCCACGGTATGGTCCAAAACACTACCAGTCTCAGAAACCTCCAATCTTACAAATCGGTTGGCCATAGCCTTAACATCCAAAGCAAGAGGTCGCTCTCCGACTGATAAATAAGCAAGACTACCCATACTGGCTGACTTCTGGCTCAAAGCATCGGCCACCACATTGGCCTTGCCCGGATGATAAAGAATGGTAATATCATAGTCCTTCAACAACTCTAACCACCTTCTCTGCCTCATGTTCAACTCCCTTAGCTTGAATAGATACTATAAACTCTTGTGATCCGTGAACACCTCACATGGCACACCATACAAGTACTGCCTCCAAATCTTTAAGGTATGAACAATCGCTGCTAGCTCCAAGTCATGAACTGGATAATTCTTATCATGAACCTTCATTTGACGAGAAGCATCGGCTATGACCTTGCCATCCTACATCAACATTGCACCAAGCCCAACCCTTAAAGCATCACAATACACTGTATACAGTCCTTAAACTGTGGGCAAAACTAACACCGGTGTCGTGGTTAAGGCTGTCTTGAGCTTCTGAAAGCTCGCCTCACAGTCATCAGACCACCTGAACTGAGCACCCTTCTAAGTCAACCTGGTCATCGGGGTTGCGATAGATGAAAAGCCCTCCACGAATCGGCAATAATAACTAGCTAAGCCCAAGAAACTCCGAATTTTGTAGCTGAAGTAGGTCTAGGCCAATCTGTGACTGCTGAAAGCTTCATGGGATCCACCTGAATACCCTCTGCCGACACAACATGGCCTGGAAATGCCACTAAACTCAACCAGAACTCACACTTAGAAAATTTGGCATACTACTGCCTATCCCTCAGAGTCTGGAGGACGACTCAAAGGTGCTGCTCATGCTCCTCTAGGCTACGGGAGTAAATCAAGATATCATCAATAAACACAATCACAAATGAGTCCAAATATGGCCTGAACACACGGTTCATCAACTCCATAAAAGCAGCGGGGGAATTTGTCAACCCAAATGACATCACCAAGAACTCATAATGCCCATAACGAGTGCGAAAGGACGTCTTAGGGACATCAGACGCCCTAATCCTCAACTGATGGTAACCTGATCTCAAGTCTATCTTGGAAAATACTGTAGCACCCTGAAGCTGGTCAAAAAGGTGATCAATCCTCGGCAAAGGATACTTATTCTTAATAGTAACCTTATTCAGCTTCCGGTAGTCAATACACATCCTCATTGAGCCATCTTTCTTCTTAACAAACAACATTGGAGCACCCCCAAGGAGAAACTAGGCCTAATGAAGCCTTTATCCAACAAATCCTACAACTGCTCCTTTAGTTCCTTCAACTCTGGTACGATACGGTGGAGTAGAAATAGGTTGAGTGTCCGGAGCTACCTTAATACAAAAATCAATATCCTTGTCGGGTGGCATACCCGGCAGGTCAGCAGGGAATACCTCTGGAAACTCACGAACCACGGGCACAGACTCCATAGAAGGAACCTCGGCACTAGAATCACGAACATAGGCCAAATAGGCCAAACAACCCTTCTCGACCATACGCCGAGCCTTCATATAAGAAATAATTCTACTAGAAGAATGATTTAGGAGTCCCTCTCTACTCCAAACGAGGTACTCCTGGCAAGGCTAAGGTCACTGTTTTGGCGTGACAGTCCATAATAGCATGGTAGGGAGATAGCCAATCCATCCCCAATATAATGCCAAAGTCGGCCATATCAAGTAGCAAAAGATCAATCTGAGTCTCCAAACCACCAATAACTCCTAAGCATGAATGGTAGACTCGATCTACCACTATAGAATCACCCACCGGTGTAGACACATATACAGGATCACTCAGGGAATCATGAGGCATGCTCAAATAAGGGGCAAAGTACGAAGACACATAGGAGAAAGTAGAACCCGGATCAAATAACACCGAAGCATCTCGGCTGCAAACTAAAACTGTACCTATGATAACTGCGTCAGAGGCCTCAGCCTCAAGCCTGGCCGGAATAGCATAGCATCGGGGCGGAGCTTCTCCAACCTGAACATCTCTGGGTTGACCTACTGCGGCCTGACCTTTACCTCTCGTGGCATGTCCTCCATCTCTATGATTCTGACCTCCACCTCTGGAACCACGACCACCCTTAGCTGGCTGAGGGGGTGAGGGTGCACCTGATACGGGAACCATGGCACGGGAAACCTGATACTGAAGCAAGACCTCGGCTGCTCAGAATACTGACCCCGGAACTGTCCCTGACAACCAGAATGACCACCATAAAAACTCTGAATCGGTGGTGCACTGATGGGAGCTGAAGGTGCACTGCGGGAATAACTTGGTGAATCTATCCAATCTCCAGAGAGCATCTGCTGACATAACTACTCCCTCAACTGCCATTGCCACAATACCCTGCTGAGCTACTCCGGTTGTTTGAGGTGCCGGAGTTTGAAACTGAGGATCTAACTGCTCTGGTGTACGAGTAGCAAGAGTCTGGGTCCCTCCCCCAGCCTGCGAGATGGCTGGTGCAGTAGGAAGAAGACCGACCTGAGCCACACTCTCCATGAGTCCCACCAAGCGGACTAGAGTGTCCTGAAGCACCGGGGTAGCAATGAACCCCTCTGGGACTTGAGCTGGTCCAACTGGGACTGTCTGAGCAAAAATCTCCTCGGTGAACTCAACCTAAGGATCCTCCACTGGGATTGGTGCTCTAGGCTGAGCCCTGCCCCGGCCTCGGCCTCTAGTACGGCCTCGACCTCGGCCCCTCGTAGGAACTATGACAGGAGTATCGGGTTGCTGATCAGATCCTGGGGAAGCAAGCTTCCTCGCCATCTGCGAGAGAATAGAATAGAAACTCAATTAGCATTTTGAATTCAAGTCGCACGACAGAGAAGAAGAAATATGAAGGCATTCCTAACTTTGAAGCCTCTGGGGGATAAATACAGATGTCTCTGTACCGATCCATCAAACTCTACCAAATTTGTCCATGAGTTGTGAGACCTAAGAAACCTAGGGCTCTGATACCAACTTGTCACGACCCGAAATCCCACCTTCAGGTCCTGATGGCGTCTAACGTTGAACTCGCTAGAGAGGCCAACGTTTTAAATGAATTGACATATTAACAATTAAAAACAATAAATGCTAACTAGATAATCGTGATAAAAATACGAAAGTTTAATGGATTCTAAAACTAAAATAGCCAATCTCGTAGAAATCCCTTTAAGTACAAAACCCAGAAATGGAGTCACAATCTCTCGAACCAGACTAAGATTTGGCTAAAAATAACAGTTTGAAATAAAGTGGTACATCTGTCTGGAAATAGATAAAATGACAGAAAGAAAGGATAGAAGGTGACGTCAAGGCCCACGAACGTCTGCGGGTCTACCTCGATGTCGCCTGTGTGGACTGAAGGATACTCCCTCTAACGGTGTCCACTGGGTCCGACTGCGTAATCTGCACAACATAAAGAAGTGCAGGTGTAGCATCAGTACAACCGACCCCATGTACTGAGTAAGTGCCGAGCCTAACCTCGGCGAAGTAGTGACGAGGCTAGGACACGAGAACAAATAATACATGTGTAGTTCAATATTATAACAGGAAATAAACAATAAACACAGCTACGAGGAAGAACATGTTGGGGATAAAGGGGCAACAATTACCAAAACAGCAGAATAAGGTAATAACTGAAATGTAGAAGTAAGGCAGAAATTAGCAGCTCGAAAAAAGTAAATACACAGCAAAAGGCACGGCATGTCCCCTCGTGCATCGCCTCACAATCGCTCGGCACGGAATATCCCCTCGTGCATAAATAATAAAGTCACTCGGCACGGAATGTCCCCTCGTGCGTAAATAATTATCACTCGGCACGGAATGTCCCCTCGTGCATAAATAATCATCACTCGGCACGGAATATCCCCTCGTGCATAAATAATAATCACTCTGCACGGAATGTCCCCTCGTGCATAGCCTCACAATCACTCGGCACGGAATGTCCCCTCGTGCATAATGTACACAGAAACAACAATTCAATATGAAGATTTAACAATAAGAAGTTCCAAATGTACAGAAATAACCAACAAAATTCTATCGTCCCGGCAAGGGACTCAGCTATAACCAATCTCACTCAGAGGTATAATTTCAACAATGAAAATCCTCAACTGAACAATTAATCAATAAATTCTCACGTCATGAAACAACCTCAACCTATCACTTCTAAATAACCAATTATTCATAACACAGAGAATATCAAGAATACGGTATAAATCATCATATTTGACTCACGGGCATGCTTGACCACAACACATAGGTACTCGTCACCTTACCTATACGTTGGACATGGAATATACATAGAAAATAAGACTCTATACCTATTCCTTCAAGATAAGGTTAGGCAAAACACTTACCTCGACTAGAAAAATGCAAGTCAAGCCTCAATCGCCGCTTTCCCTCTTGAATCTAACTCTGAAACGATATTATCTAGACATATCCGACACAATAATATCACTAATTACTCAATAATTCAATTCCAAAGCCTAATTATAAGTTTTCCAACATTCTTTCGAAATTCCAAAATTCGGCCCCGGCCCCGCTTGGTCCAATTACAAGGTTCGAACCAAAACCCGATCACACATTCTCCCACGAGCCCGAATATACCATTTGTTTTGAAATTCAACCCCAAAATGAGGTTGAATTCCCAAAAATTGGAAAAGCCCTAACTCTACCCAAAACCCTAATTTCTACCCTTTAATTTCATGTTTTAGGCCTAGAATCTAGTATTAGGTGATGAAAATGGAAGAAAATGGAGTTAAGAACACTTACCTATGAAGCCATGGTGGAAAAGCTCTTCAAAATCGCCTATGGGGTGTGGGGAAGAAGGAGGGTTATGAAAATAGGGAGAAAATCCCGTAACTTTCTGTTTTGAGCTTTTAAAAATTACTAGGCGAATTTACCCTTCGCTTTCGCGGTCCTTGGCCGCGTTCGCAAAAGGGTGACCTGCTGAACCTACGCGATCGCGCCACCACGGGCGCGTTCGCGGAGACTTGGCCCTCCAGGCTTACGCGTTCGCGAGCCTATGGTTGCGTTCGCGAAGAACTAATGCTACCCAGCCCCCCAGACCCCAACCTAACTCTATGTGTTTGCACCCCTGGGGACGCGTTCGCGTAGAGACACTATCCAGTGCTCCGCGTTCGCGTAGAGTAAAATCCCAGGCCACACTATTTACCCTTCGCGTTCGCGTGGCTTACCATGCGTTCGCGAAGGGTATCACACCAGACACCAGAAAACAGTCCCAACACCAGATTTTTCCAACTCTTTTGCACTCCGACACCTACCCGAAACTCACCCGGGCCCTCGGGGCTCAAAACCAAATATGCACACGACTTCAAAATCATCCTACGGACTTATTCGAGTAATCAAAACACCAAATTAACATCATAAACATTGAATTAAACCTCAAAATCTATAAAAACTTCTCTAAACTTCATTAACTCTCAATTTTCCATTTTTGATTTGAAACACGTCAAATCAAGTCCGTTTCTTACCAAATTTTACAGATGACTCATATAACACATATTGAACCTATTCCGGGCTCCGAACCATAATGTCGACCCGGTAACACAAGTTTCACATCAAAGTTCATTTTCAAAAGTCATTTATATTTTCAGAATAGAAAATTCTTTTCTCGGACTTGGGACCTCGGAATTCGATTACGGGCATACGCCTAAGTCCCATATTTTCCTACGGACCCTCCGGGACCGTCAAATCATGGGTCCGGTCCCGTTTACCAAAAATGTTGACTAAAGTCAACTTTATTCAATTAATTATCCTAAATTCAACTTTTTTTCAAATTTCCACATAAAGGCTTCCCGGCTACGCGCTCGGGCTGCACACGCTCATCGAGGTGAGATTTACGGAGGCTTTCGGGGCCTCGAAACACAGATTTAGTCAAATTTACATAGGATGATCTTTTGGGTCATCACATCATCATTTCCAACATAAAGCTTTCCGGAATCATGCCCGGACTGCGAACGCAAATCCAGGAGGGTAAAAATGAGACTTTTAAGGCTAAAGAGCGCATAATTGAGTTCCAAAACATAAGATGGCCCCTTGAGTCATCACAATCTCCACCTCTAAAACAATCGTTCGTCCTCGAATAGACATAGAAATGTACCTGAACTAGTGAATAGGCCGGGATATCTACTCCGCATGTTCGATGCGAACTCCCAGTAGATGCCTCAACAGGATGACATCTCAACTGCACTCGAACTGAAGGATAATTCTTCGACCTCAACTGACGAACCTGCCAGTCTAAAATAGTCACTGGCTCCTCCTCATAAGTCAAATCCGTGTCCAAGTGGACAAAGTTGAAATCTAACATGTGCGACGGGTCACCATGATACTTCCGAAGCATGGACACATGGATTACTGGATGAACTGTTGAAAACCCCGGAGGATACGCAAGTCTATAAGCCACCTCCCCCACTCTATCGAGAATCTCAAAAGGCCCGATATATCTAGGGCTCAACTAGCCCTTCTTCCCAAACCTCATGACACCCTTCATGGGCGACACCCAAAGAAACACCCTCTCCCCGACCACGAATTCCATATCACGAACTCTACTGTCAGCATAACTCTTTTTCCTGGACTGAGCTGTGCGAAGTCGATTCTGTATAATCTTGACCTTGTCCAAGGCCTCGTGTACTAAATCTTTACCCAACAATCGAGCCTCCCCCGGATCAAACCACCTAACTGGCGACCTGCACCGCCTTTCATTTAATGCCTCATAGGGAGCCATCTGAATGCTCGACTGGTAGTTGTTGTTGTAGGCGAGCTCGGTAAGGGGCAAAAACTGATCCCATGATCCTCTGAAGTATTTAACATAAGCGCGTAACATATCCTCCAAGATCTAAATAGTATGCTCAGACTGCCCATCCATCTGAGGATGAAATGATGTGCTCTGCTCAACCTGCGTACCCAACTCACACTGCACTGCGCTCCAAAAGTGTGAGGTAAACTGCGTACCTCGATCAAAAAATGATAGACATTGGCACATTGTGAAGATGGACGATCTCCCAAATATAAATCTCTACAAACCGCTCCGAAGAATAGGTAACTGCCACATGAATGAAGTGTGTTGACATAGTCAGCGTATCCACAATGACCCAAATGACGCCGAACTTCCTCTGTGTCCGTGGGAGTCCAACAACAAAGTCCATAGTGATACGCTCCCACTTTCACTCAGGAATCTACATATGTTGAAGCAAACCACCGGGTCTTTGATGTTCATACTTCACCTTTTGACATTTCAGGTATCGAGCTACATAAGCAACTATATCCTTCTTCATCCTCATCCACCAATAATGCTGCCGCAAATCCTGATACATCTTGGTGGCGCCCGGTGAATAGAATACCGAGAGTTCTGGGCCTCCTCAAGGATCAACTCACGAAGCCCATCAACATTAGGAACACACACGCGACCATGCATCCTCAAAACTCTGTCATCTCCAACGTTAACCTGCTTGGCACCACCGTGACGAATTGTATCCTAAGGACCAAAAAATGAGGGTCGTCGTACTGCCGATCTCTGATACGCTCAAACAAGAAAGACCGAGCGACTATGCAAGCTAGAACACGGCTGGAATCTGAAATATCCATCCTCACAAACTGGTTGGAAAAAGTGTGAACATCTGAAGCTAGCAGTCTCTCACCGACTGGAATGAACGCAAGGCTGCCCATACTCATTTCCTTCCTACTCAATGTGTCGCCCACCACATTGGCCTTCCCGGATGATGCAAGATGGTGATATATAGTCTTTCAATAGCTCCAGCCACCTCCTCTGCCTCAAATTGAGATCCTTTTGAATACTGAAGGGTGCGATGATCCATGAAAATCTCACACGACACGCCATAATGATAGTGCCTCCAAATCATCAGCACATGAACGATGGCTGCCAACTCTAAATCATGGACAAGGTAATTCTTCTCATGAACGTTCAACTTCCTAGATGCATATGCAATCGCCCTGCCCTTCTGCATCAATACTGCTCCGAGCCCAACATGGGAGGCATCACAATATACTGTGTAAGATCCTGAACATGATGGTATCACTAACACTGGCGCGGTAGTCAAAGTTGTCTTGAGATTTTGAAAGCTTGCCTCACGCTCGTCCGACCATCTGAACGAGGAACCCTTCTAGCTTAAATTGGTCAACGGGGCCGCTATAGATGAAAACCCCTCCACAAATCCCATTTCTTCGCATTCGCGATAGACAGGTCGCGTTCGCGAAAGTTAATGCCCCCGTTGTTATGCGTTCGCGACCTAGTCTACGCGTTTTCCTAGAGTAAAATTCCCTTCCAGCCTAGTTCTCATTCGCGATCAGGAGAGTGACTACGCGATCGCGAAGAACAATAGATCAAACACCAGATACAACAATTTACACCAAATATTTCCAAGTCCAAAACATCTCGTAGCTTATCCGAAACTCACGCGAGCCATCGGGGCTCCAAACCAAACATGCACACAAGTCCTAAAACATCATACGAACTTTTTCGTGCGATCAAATCGCCAAAATAACACCTAGAACTACGAATTTATCACCAAAACATATGGAATTCTCAAGAACACTTTAAAATTCCTATTTTTTCAACTGGACGTTCGAACCATGTCAAATCAGTTCCGTTTCTCACCAAATTTCATATATAAGGTATATATATCATAATGAACCTGTACCGGGATCCAAAACCAAAATACGTACCCGATACCAAAAAGATCAAACATTAACAATTTTCTTAAAATCCTTAGATTTTCAGTCTTTTAAATTTTAACAAAAATTCATCTCGAGCTAGAGACTTTAGAATTCGATTCCGGGAATACGCCTAGGCCCCATATTTCACTATGGACCCATCGGGGCTGTCAGAAGGCGAGCCCGACTCCGTTTACTCAAAACGTTGACCGAAGTCAACTAAATCAACTTTTTAGGCCAAAAATTATTATTTTCATAATTTCCAACAAAAAAGCTTTTCGAATCACGCCCGTACTGTGCACGCAAATCGAGAAGGGTAAAATGAGACTTTTAAGCCTAGAGAGCGCAAAATTAGGTTCTAAAACATAAGATAACCCCTTGGGTTATCACAATATCCACCTCTAAAATAATCGTTCATCCTCGAACGAACATAGAAAAGTACCTGAACTGGTGAATGGGTGGGGATATCTACTCCGCATGTCCTTGGACTGTTTAATAATGTGTTGCTGCAATTTCTTTACTTCTAATGTATTAAGTGTTAAATCATGTATTTGCATTGTGAGTACGCACATAAATTTGCTGCAATATACTCAGTGCTGGGGCTATAATTTTCGTTAAGGGGTGTCAAAATATATAAAAGTAAACATACCAAGAAATTAAGGGGAGTCAATACATAGTATATATACATATAATTTCTTTTACCTACTTACACAGTGTATTTTTTCCAGAAAGGGGTATCATTTGAGACCCCTTCCTGTAAGGTGGCTCCACCACTGAATATAATATATACTCCCTCCGTTCCAGTTTATGTGAACCTATATACTTTTTGGTTCGTTCAAAAAAGAATGACCCATTTCTAAATTTGGAAATAATTTTGCTTAAACTTACAATTTTACCCTTAATGAGAAGCTTTTATAACCACACAAATACTCTGGGCCACTTTTTAACTTGTTTAGGACCACAAATTCCAAAAGTCTTCAGTTTTTCTTAAACTCTGTGCTCAGTCAAATAGATTCACATAAATTGGAACAGATGGAGTAATAATCAAAGGTGCAAACAATTTGAAACTAAGGGTGTATTTGGTATAAAGGAAAATATTTTCCATGGAAAATGTTTTCCAAGAAAATGTTTTCTTGGAAAACAACTAGTAATCTTATTCATTTTCTCATGTTTGGTACGCAAATCAAGACAAATATTTTATCAAGAGTATTCATAAATAATTTTGATACAATAAACATGAAGCTATAAACTTTCGAACCAACAACCTTCCGAACCCACAAATTTCATAACCGCAGAACTTTCGATACCGCAAAATTTCGAACCCGTAAACTTTATAATTTCTAAACCCGTAAACTTCGAAACACATAA
>ML247085.1:480-10807 GCA_005239495.1 Nicotiana undulata
CGTACTGACGTCCTTTTATTTGTGGACGCTGCATGTCGTGCTGCAGGTCCTGATAGACAGGTAAACATAGCTCCCCCACCATAATAAGCTTTCCAGTTCAGCGGTCATAGGCGAGATCCCTTCTCCGGATTTGTCGTGGTCTTGGTATGCATTTTTGTTATAGATATTATGGGTATTTCGGGGCCCTGTTCCGGATATGTTGCATTACTTATGCTCCTTTAGAGGCTCATAGATAGGTTTCAACACATGTATAGTTTGGTATGCCTTGTTGGATAATTTTTGTTGTATAGTCTTTCATGGCAGCGTTGTAGCTCGTACCTTTTATGTAGTTTCTTAGCAATCTTGTCATCCCATGTGATGTATGTTCATGATCCATATCTACCATTTATATTGATCTCGTTATCCCATAAAGATAATAAGAAGGTTAGATAAAATGTACACTGGTGCTCGGAAAGTATGGCCCGGGTGCTAGTCATGATCCTCCAGTTTGGGTCGTGACAGATATTATTAAGCTGATTATGTCTAGATACAATTGAATTGGAGGCGAATTCTAAAGGGAAAGCAGTAATTGAGGATTGAGTTTGGTCGTGGAATTCGAGGTAAGTGTTTGGCTTAACCTTAGCTTGATGGAATAGGTATTGTGTCTTATTTGCTACGTGTTAGTGTAATGTGCAACGTATAGGTGTGGTGACGAGTATCTATACGTTGGTGTCAATCATGCAGTGAGTCGAATACTGTGATATATGTGATTTTTCATTAAGCATTACTCGAGTTTAATTTGATAATTATCTATGTTGGTGGTGTTTCTTTGGTATTGATCATTGTTGAGTATTGGTTCAAGTTGAGAATTACTACGTGAAATTGAGTAACTAAGTGAGATTGGTTATAGCTTTTTCCCCTGCCGGGATGATATTGATTCTATTGTTGACTCCCTTGCCGGGACATTATGGCTTTATTATTGTTGTTTGTATTGTTGATTTCCTTGGCGGATTATTGTTATTGATTTGTTTAAGTGAGGAAGAGTGTAATGCACGAAGGGTGATGTCGTGTATGATATTGTGAGAGAGTGTAAAAGCACGAAGGGTGATGCCGTGCCATATTATGATATTAAAAGCACGAAGGGTGATGTCGTGCCGTTTCTATTCGTTTATTGTGAGGATGAGAGTAAACGCACGAAGGGCGATGCCGTGCATTTAATTTATTATTTGGTGAGGATGAGAGTAAAAGTACGAAGGGTGATGTCGTGCACTTGTTTTGTGCACTTACTTCCGCGGTTTAAATTGATATCTAATTTGGTTCTTTACTTCGTTATTTCCATTAGTTGATATTTCCTCCCCTCAACATGTTCGTCTTTCCTTTGTATTTAGTTGCTTATTTCTTGTTGTTATTATTTTCTCCGTATATGATTAAGCTGCACAAGTTTAGTTAGTTGTCGTGTCCTAGCCTCGTCACTACTTCACCGAGGTTAGGATCGAAACTTACTCAGTACATGGGGTACTGATGCTACACTATGCACTTTTGTGCAGATCCCGGTACAGGACCCTACGGACCTTAGAGTGAGGAGGCTGCCTTCAGTCCATTTGGAGATTCCGAGGTAGTCTTGTAGGCGTCCGCAGGCCTTGGCGTCCCCTCCTACTTTATTTCCATTATGTTCTTCTTTATTCTAAAACATATGTATTTATTTTGTTCATACCTTTATATGTAGTATTCATAGACAGTCCTTCAAGTTGTGATACCAAATTCTGGGTTTAGTATTATGAATTTCGTAATGGTATTTAATCAAGCTGTTAGACTTTGTTTTAGTTCGTACTTTTATTTCCGCTGATTTTGTATATCACCTGTTAGCTGTTAATAATAAAGGAATAAGGTATACATTGGCTTGCCTAGCGGGTTCAATGTTAGGCGCCATCACTGTCCCGACGGTGGGGAATTCGGGTCGTGACAAGTTGGTATCAGAGCACTAGGTTGCTTAGGTCTCACAATTCACGGACAATCTTAGTAGAGTCTGAGGGATCGGTACGGAGACGTCTGTGCTTATCCCAGAGGCTATGGAGTTTAGCAATGACTTCACATCTATTCTTCTCTGTCGTGCGATTTGAATTCTCAATGCTAACTGAATTTCTACTCTATTCTCTCGTAGATGGAGAGAACACGTGCTTCTTCATCCACTGATCTGCAGCCCGAGTCTCCAGTTGCAGCTCCTACAAGGGGCCGAGGATGAGACTGAGGCCGTGCTAGAGGCCGAGGTAGGGGAAGATCTCAGCCCAGAGCAGCAGCCCAGTGGCGGAGCCTCAGGTCGAGTTGAGGTTCCTGCCCAGATAGTCCCGGTTGGACCAGCTCAGGTTCCCCAGGGGTTCATTGCCACCCCGGTACTCCAGGATGCTCTGGTCCATCTAGTGGGCCTCATGGAGAGCGTTGCTCAGACATGTTTACTTCCTACAGCACCAGCCGTCTCTCAGGCTGGGGAAGGATCCCAGACTCCCGCTACTCGCACGCCGGAGCAGTTGGCTTCTTAGTTCCAGACTCCAGCACCTCAGACAACTGGGTAGTTCAGCCGGGTAAGGTGGCTCAAACCGGTGATGGAGCAGCTATGTCTGCTGATGCTTTGTGGAGTTTGGACCGGTTCATAAAGTTGTTTACTACTACTTATAGCAGTGCATCTTCAGAGGATCCCCGGACTATTTGGATAGCTGCCACGAGGTTCTACGGAACACGGGGATAGTGGAGACCAATGGGGTCGACTTTGCTACTTTTCGTCTGTCAGGTACCGCCAAGACTTGGAGGAGAGATTATTATTTGCCTAGACCAGCTGGATCACCGCCTTTGACTTGGGCCCAGTTGTCCGATTTGTTTCTGGACAAGTTTCTGCCTATCACTCAGAGAGAGGATTATCGGAGGTAGTTTAAGCGTCTCCAGCAGGGTTCTATGACCGTCACTCAGTATGAGACCGGATTCATTACCTTTGCCCGCCATGCTATTATGATACTTCCCACCGACCGAGAGAGGGTGAAGAGGTTTATTGAGGGACTAACTCAGCCGATCAGATTGCAGATGGATAGAGAGGCTTGGCGTGATATTTCCTTTCAGGATGTGACCAGACGAGTCGAGATGGTTCTATCACAGGGGAGCGGTCAGGGGTCTGACAAGAGGCCTTGTCATTTTGGCCGGTTCAGTGGTGCCTCATCTGGAGGCAGTGATTCGTTTGGTAGGGGCCATCCTCCTAGTCCGTTTCAGTCAGCACTTCAGGTTTCTCGCTGTACTCCAGGTGGCCGAGGTTCTCACATGCAGTATTCTGATCAGTTTCCCTACAGTGCACCAACAACTCTTATCAGTGCACCGCTGCTCCAAAGTTTTCAGGGTGGTTACTCAGGTCGTCAGGGACAATTTCAGGGCCAGTAGTCTCAGCAGCCGAGATCTTGTTATACTTGTGGTGGTCCGGGGCACATTGCTAGATTTTTCCCTCGAGCCTCGAGCATTTCTCAGCACCAGGGTTCTCGTGCTATGGTCCCCGCACCAAGTGTTCCACCACCCGCTCAGCCAGCCAGAGGTGGGGGTCGAGGTGTTAGAGGTGGAGGTCAGGCAGTTAGAGGTGGAGTCCAGGCTACTAGAGTTAGAGATTATCTATCAGGAGGCCGTCCTAGGGATGTAATTCAGATTGGTGGGGCCCAACCCCGATGCTATGCTATTCCAGCTAGACCTGAGGCTGAGGCCTCCGATGCAGTTATCACAGGTATGGTTTCAGTTTGCAGCAGGGATGCTTCAGTTTTATTTGATCCAGGGTCCACATATTCCTAGGTGTCATCTTATTTTGCTCCTTATTTGGTCATGTCTCGTGATTCTCTAAGTACTCCTGTATATGTGTTTACACCGGTGGGTGATTATATTGTGGTATATTGTGTCTACCGTTCATGTGTGGTGGTTATTAGTGGTCTTGACACCAGTGTAGATCTTCTACTCCTTGATATCGTAGATTTTGTTGTCATTTTAGGGATGGATTGGTTGTCGCCCTATCATGCTATACTGGACTGTCATGCCAAGACCGTGACCTTAGCATTGCCGGGGTTGCATCGACTGGAGTGGAGAGGGACTCCCGGTCATTCTTCGAGCAGGGTTATCTCTTATATGAAGGCTCAGCGCATGGTCGAGAAGGGGTGTTTGGCCTATTTGGCTTATGCTCGTGATTCTACTGCCGAGGTTCCTTCTATGGATTCTGTGGCCGTTTTCCGTGAGTTTCCAGAGGTGTTTCCTGTAGACCTTCCGGGTATGCCACCCGACAGGGATGTTGACTTTTGCATTGATTTGGCTCCAGGCACTCAACCCATTTCTATTCTGCCATACCGTATGGCCCCGCCAGAGTTAAAGGAGTTGAAAGAACAATTGCAAAAGTTTATTGACAAAGGCTTTATTAGGCATAGTGTCTCGCCTTGGGGTGCGCCAATGTTGTTTGTTAAGAAGAAGGACAAATCGATGAGGATGTGCATAGATTATCGGCAATTGAACAAGGTGACCATCAAGAATAAGTATCCATTGTCGATGATTGATGACTTGTTTGATCCGCTTCAGGGTGCCAAGGTGTTTTCGAAGATTTATTTGAGATCTTGCTACCATCAATTGAGGATTAGGGCATCCGATGTCCCTAAGACAACTTTTCGCACTCGGTACGGGCATTATGAGTTCTTAGTGATGTCATTCGGGTTGACAAATGCCCCAACAGCTTTCATGGACTTGATGAACCGAGTGGTCAAGCCTTATTTGGATTCCTTCGTGATTGTCTTCATTGATGATATCCTATTTTATTCCCGCAGCCGGGAGGAGCATGAGCATCACCTTCGAGTCGTTCTCCAGACTCCGAAGGACAGTCAGTTATATGCTAAGTTTTCGAAATGTGAGTTTTGGTTCACTTCAGTTGCATTTCTAGGTCACGTTGTATCAGCAGAGGGTATTCAGGTGGATCCTAAGAAGATTTCAACAGTCAAGGATTGTCCTAGGCCCACATTAGTCACAGATATTCAGAGTTTCTTGGGCTTAACAGGTTATTACCGTCGGTTTGTGGAGGGATTTTCATCTATTGCAGCCCCGATGACCAAGTTGACTTAGAAGGGTGCCCATTTTAGGTGGTCAGATGAGTGTGAGGCAAGCTTTTAGAAGCTCAAGACAGACTTGACCATGGCGCCGATGTTGGTTTTGCCCACAGGTTCAGGGCCATGTACTATGTATTATGATGCATCTCGGGTTGGAATTGGTGCAGTGTTGATGCATGATGGCAAGGTTATAGCATATGCTTCACGTCAGTTGAAGGTTCACGAGAAGAATTATCCAGTTCATGATTTGGAGTTAGCAGCCATTGTCCACGCGCTGAAGATTTGGAGGCATTATCTATATGGCGTGTCATGTGAGGTGTTCACGGAACACAAGAGTTTGCAATATTTGTTCAAGCAGAAAAAGTTGAACTTAAAGCAGAGGAGATGGTTGGAGCTGTTGAAAGACTACGACATCACCATCTTATATCATCCGGGGAAGGCCAATGTGGTGAACGATGCTTTGAGTAGGAAGTCAGCCAGTATGGGTAGTCTTGCATATATTCCGGTCGGGGAGAGACCACTTCCTTGGGATGTTCAAGCTTTAGCCAATCGGGTCATGAGATTGGATGTTTCTCATACCGGCCGTGTTTTAGCTTATACAGTTTCTCGTTCTTCATTATTTGATCGTATTCGAGATTGACAGTATGATGATCCTCATTTATGTGTGCTTAGGGACACGGTGCGGCACGGTGGTGCCAAGTAGGTTACTGTTGGTGATGATGGAGTTTTACGGATGAAGGGTCGTATTTGTGTGCCCAATGTGGATGGACTTTGTGAGTTGATATTAGAGGAGGCCCATAGTTCCGGGTACTCCATTCATCCGGGCGCCGCAAAGATGTATCAGGATTTGCGGTAGCATTATTGGTGGAGGAGGATGAAGAAGGATATTGTGGCATATGTAGCTCGATGTTTGAATTGTCAGCAGGTTAAGTACGAGCATCAAAGGCCTGATGGATTGCTTCAACAAATTGAGATTCCTGAGTGGAAGTGGGAGCGTATCATCATGGATTTCGTTGTTGGGCTCCCAAGGACTTAGAGGAAGTTCGATGTAGTATGGGTTATTGTGGATAGGCTGACCAAGTCAGCACATTTGATCCCTGTGGCAGTTTCATATTTTTCGGAGAGGTTGGTAGAGATCTACATTAAAGAGATTGTTCGTCTTCATGGTGTGCCCGTGTCTATTATTTCTGACCGAGGTACGTAGTTTACCTCGCATTTCTAGAGGGCAGTTCAGCATGAGTTGGGCACCAGGGTTGAGTTGAGCATAACATTTCATCCTCAGATAGACGAGCAATCCAAGCGTACTATTCAGATTTTGGAAGATATGCTCTGTGCCTGTGTTATTGACTTTGGAGGTTCGTGGGATAAGTTCATGCCATTAGCTGAGTTTCCTTGCAACAACAACTATCAGTTGAGCATTCAGATGGCCCCTTATAAGGCATTATATGGTAGGCGGTGTCGATCGCCGGTTGGGTGGTTTGAGCCGGGAGAGGCTCGGTTATTGGGTACAGACTTAGTGCAGGATACCTTGGATAAGGTTAAGATCATTCAGGATAGACTTCGTACAGCTCAGTCCAGGAAGAAGAGTTATGTCGACCGCAGAGTTTGTGATGTGGCATTCATGGTCGGAGAGCGGGTGTTGCTTCGGGTGTCGCCCATGAAGAGCGTGATGAGATTTGGGAAGAAGGTCATGCTAAGACCTAGGTAAATCGGTCCTTTTGAGATCCTTGATAGAGTGGGAGAGGTGGCTTACAAACTTGCGTTGCCACCGAATTTATCAGTTGTGCATCCAGTATTTCATGTGTCTATGCTTCGGAAGTATCACGACGACCCATCCCATGTGTTAGACGTCAGCAGTGTCCAGTTGGACAAGGATTTGACCTATGAGGAGGAGCCGTTAGCCATATTAGACCGGCAGATTCGTCAGTTGAAATCGAAGAGTTATCCTTCGGTTCGTGTTCAGTGGAGAGGTCAGCCTGCCGAGGCAGCTACTTGGGAGTTGTTGTTCGATATGCGGAGCCGATATCCCCACCTTTTCCCTGATTCAGGTACTTTTTTTTATGTGCGTTCGAGGACAAATGTTTGTTTTTGAGGTGGAGATTATGATGACCCAAAAAGTTATCTCTCATTTTATAAGTCAAAACTGTATTTTGAGGCCTTGAAAACCTCTTGTTGTCTTACCTCGTTTTGCGTGCGCATCCCAGGCTTATATCAAGGAAGCTTTTATATGAAAAAGTGAGAAAAATACTAATTTGCCTTTAAAATTAAATTTAAGTTGACTTCGGTCAACATTTTGGGTAAATGGACCCGGACCCGTGATTTGACGATCCCGGAGGGTCCGTAGGAAAATATGAGACTTGGGCGTATGCTCGGAATCGAATTCCGAGGTCCCAAGCCCGAGAAATGAATTTTTGAAAGAAATTGTTTTACTGAAATTATAAGAGTTTTTGGAAATTTGATTATATTTGAAATTGATGGTATCGGGTCTATATTTTGGTTTCGGAGTCTGGTACAGGTTTAATATGATATTTGAGTTGTGCCTGCAAAATTTGGTAAGAAACGGAGGTCATTTGACGTGATTCAGAACCGTAGTTGTAAAATCTGAACTTTGAAAGTTCTTGAGATTTTCCTTTGATTTTTATGCTAAATTCGTTGTTTAAGATGTTATTTTGGTGATTTGATCGCACGAGTAAGTCCGTAGGATGTTTTTAAGGTTGTGTACATGTTTGGTTTGGAGCCCCGAGGGCTCGGGTGAGTTTCGAATAGGCGTCAGAGTGTTTCGGACTTAGGAAAAATCTAGTGGAGTGTTGTTTCTGTTGTTTGGTGCTTTGTTCTATGCGAACACGTGGTAACACACGCGAACGCGAAGTGTAATTGGGGTTGGGGCTGGGTTTGCACTATGCGAACGCATAGGCTTAGGTGCGAACACATAGTTTAGAAGGCTAGTCAGGGATTTGGGGAAAGGCCTATGTGAACGCGTCCCCTCAGGCGAACGTGTAGGCATGGCGGGATAAGCCTACGCGAACGCATGGCCCTTCTCGCGAACGCATATCATTAGATGGGATTGGAGGATGGGTCAATACCCTATGCGAACGCAGCCATGGGCACGCGAATGCGATGGCCAATGGGGGCCAGTGCTATGCGAACGCAGCTGACCCCTTGCGATCGCGTAGAGGGTCTTCCCAGGAGTCTTAAAACAGTAGCAAAACGGGAATATACCCTGTTTTCATATTTTCTTCCATAGAATTCGACTTTGGGAGATTTTTGAAGAGGGATTTCATCACCAAATCATAGGTTCGTGTTTCTAATATCATTTTCTTCATTATCCATTAACAGCCATTAGATTTCTAGGCCTAAATATTCTTCAAGGGTAGAAATTAGGGATTTTAGGAGAATTAGGAATTTACAACTTTGGGAACTTAGACCTCGATTTGGGGTCGGATTCCGAAACTAATTACGTATACGGGCTCGTGGGCTCATTGTATTGGTAAAAAATATAGTCTTACACGTGTACAGATTTTAGATGACTCAGCTAGCCAGGTGGACCAATCAAAATATCACACGCGGATGCGAGATAAAGAGGTACGGGCAATGCAAGGAATTAGCCATGGAAAAGATCACTAAAGAAAAAAGGCATGGTCACAGCGAATCCGGACACAATAACAGGCCGATTCAAAGATCAGCAATCAATGCCTCGTACGTTACACAATTCCCAAAATAACAGTTACTAGTCATTTTTATAACGCCTGATAAATGTAATAATTAAGCATTAAATAGGCTTCATGACAGTAATACAAACGTTGTACTAGGAAAGCATTCATATAAAAGGAATGTCAATGTAACAAACAGGGGATCGGATTTCGAGCAATATAAGTTAATGTTTCTTTTTTATTCTCAACGATTTATTTTTATTCTTTGTTTGATTGATCCGATTATCAGTAACCCGAGTTTTTCCTGAAATTAAGCTTTAGTCAAAAAGGTTCATTTTTTGGTTAAACAAATTGGTTTCGTTACCGGGAACCTGATAATCATCGTTTTCGCTACCAATCGATATCCTTAAAATCATGTAAAATTCCAACAACAACAACGTTGGCAATAATGACGATAACAACCAGCAAAGGAATGAAACCCCAGCTTCAACTCCTCCTCGAGGAACTCCACGAACTTCGAGAGAACCATCTCTTGAAAGAGCTGGCAATCATAATAATGAACAGGCGGTGGAATCAGATCAAATAAGGTGAATGATAGCAGAGTACGTGGGACAAGCTTTGCAAGAGGATTGCCACAAGTACCTCTAATTTCACCAACCCCGAATAATACAACTGCAGTGGAAAATTTGCAAGTAGATTTAAAAAATTCAACCAGGATCGAAACTCTCAATACATCTCCTGAAATACGACCAGGTACGGCTAGTGATTCAGAATTACAAAATTTATTACTAACTATGAGGAAGCAGATAAAAGAACAAAACGAACGCATTGAGCAAATTCCTGGTGTTCCACCTATTATCAAAGAAATTGATGCTGAAAGATACTCCCAACAACCTTGGAAGCCAAGTGCAGCCTCGTTGCTCATACCTAAAAAGTTTAGAATGCCTAATGTCCCCAAATATGATGGCACGACTGACCCACGTGATCACGTGATTGCTTTCACTACTGGAGTAAAAGGCAACGATTTGACAAAAGAGGAAATAGAATCAGTCCTTGTCAAAAAATTTGGAGAAACGCTCACGAAAGGAGCCTTAACCTGGTATGCTCTCCTCCCTGAATAATCTATAAATTCTTTTGCTGAACTTGCAGATTCATTTATAAAAGCACATTCTGGTGCGCAAAAAGAGGAAAAATGAATGGAAGATATCTTCAAAATAAAGCCCAAAGAATTGCTCCGTGAGTTTGTAGAAAGGTTTCAAAGAGAAAGAATGCACTCAAGGGTGCCTGACAATTGGGCAGCTATGGCATTCATGAGCAATTTGAACGAAAAAAGTTCAGAAGCTATGAGACGACTTAAAGAAAGTCTAAGAGAATTCCCAGCCACAACATGGAATGACGTATACAACAGGTACAGTACTAAACTAAGAATTGAAGAGGATATAATCACACAATCAAAAGACGAAGAATACCACAAAACAAGGCTGCCAGAATTAGAGAAAAAGTCAGGTAAAAACATGTATGATCCTTATTTAGGACCTTTAAGACGTGACCCACGTCCAAGGTTCGAAAATACAAAACTTTCAGGAAGAGATACGA
>ML247088.1:5343-35330 GCA_005239495.1 Nicotiana undulata
CACCACGCCACCATCATCCTCAATCATAGCCGCCACCATTATCGACCATCACCACCCACTATCCCCACCACTCCGACCACCATATATCATTCTCATCCACAATCAACACTCATCCACCTCAACTACCACAAATGACCATCCCATCACCATCAACAACCACAATCGACACTGCCCATTATTATAACCTACCACCACCCACCCATCACTTTCTCAGTCAAAACTACTACCACTACCCGTCATTATTAACTATCACCACCCACCACCAACATCCTCTATCATAATCTCCACCACTACCAATCACTATTAGCTACTAACATGAACCACCATCATCAACCAAAACTATCACCAACCACCGCCTCTAGTCGGCATTCACCCGTTAGCCATCACCACCAACAACTATTATATTCTAAAACATTATATATTTTATTGATAGAATATTAGATTAGCTAGTATTTCATTTGAATTTTATGTTTATTAATTTTCAAATAAAGATAAATTTTATACATTCAGATGTTAAAAATCAAACAATCTTAATTATTTCTATTCAGATCTTAATACACATCTTAATATATTCAGATGTGCATTCAGATTCAGACGTCTTAATCTTAATACACATCTTGATATTCAGATGTGTATTCAGATTCAGACGTCTTAATCTTAAAAAAAAACAAATGAGTCTATAAAATTATTTTATGGTTATTGATGTTACTATCGTATCATTATTACTTTTATTATGATGATAATTATAATTTAAAACCTTAAAATATAGAGCACATACTGACATCCCATGTACATTATTTATCCTAAAAATGAGTAACAATAAAATTTGTACGTGGTTAAAGGATATATTATTTATTTTAATACGACTGATCTAAGAACAGAAAATAATTAAAGTAAAGAGAAACAAAACAATCAAACCAATCGTGATGAACAATTAAGCCGGGCTCTTAGATGAATATTGAAAATTAACATTGGTTGAGCCCTCGATATGGGCTCGGTTGCAACCAAATAAATAAGTAGCTGAAGAACACTATGAACAATAGCTAGGGAACAAAAATGAACTTTTATAGCTTTGATATGCGTGCTTACAGTGTGTTAAAATATAAAAAAATCCCTTTTATATAGTAGAAGAATTTCAATCCTAGTACAAATTCCGGTAAATATCGACCCGCAGTTGATATCGGACGGGATTTGCGCCTGTAATATCTGGTTGACGGCGAATATTACGGCTTGCTACTTGTCATGCTCAATTATTTCTCTTTTTCCAGTGGTCTCAAAACTTTACTTGGTCCGAATCCATTGTTTAGTCGTGCCCGATCCTAGATGCATCGTTCATTCCTACCGAACTCCGACACGAGGGGTCCTTCAGCTTCACTTGAAGTTGTGTCGGACTGTGCTTCTCTCTCGCTTCTTTATTGGGGAATCGGGGGTAACATTGTCTCCGATTTTACCCATACACAGATAGTCCTCTCACTTTTCGGAGAGCAGATTTATCGAAGCGACGAAAAGTGATTAATTGACCCTGGTTCCTTCTTGCATACGCTACAGTCGGATCGGCGGGTTAGTGAAATGTCCCATCAATCACATCGTTCTGACTTAGGACACATGTCAGTCGTCGGTTGATCGTCCTTGATTGTGAAACGTCACGCATTAATGGCATATTCTCTATAAAAGTTCGGTCCTTTTTTTACTTTTTACTTTCTGATTCCATAACTCCTTAATTTACCCCCAAACTTTTCACTTGCTCTTAACTAATCCAAATATTCATACATTGTTCTTCATATCTTCATCTTCCCACCTTCAAATTTTCATACTTCATCCTTGAATCTTTAAGTATGGCGAAGAATTCGAAATTTCTGCCTCAATAGACAAACCCTTTAACTTCTAACCCGACCATAGATGCCGAGCTGGCCATACCTGAAGTGGCCCTGGAACCCCCCGAAAGAACTTCATCCCCGGAGGTTGCTCCATAGAAAATGACTTCAAGGTCGAGAAAGCTTCCCGTCAAGGGGATCGAGGTGAGGATGTGTAGAGGTACATATGCTCCATTACCGAGAAGACGCTCCCCACGGTTCGGAAGAAGTGCAAGTGGAGGGAAAAGAAATGGTCGTCCCTAGCCCTGATGAGGATATCACCATACACGTGGAGGGGTATCTAAGTGTTTACACATACCCCTTCACACTAGGACCGGTGGATACCATCGTCCTTGATTTTTGCAAAGGGTACGAGGTCTGCCTTGAGCAGATTCACCCGTCCTTTTTGAGGATCGTGATCCTCCTCCGCTATTTTGTTAATAACACTGAGGCACCCGAATTTATCATCGACCACCTGCTTCGTTTCTACAGTCCTCGAGTCTTCCGAGGGGGATTAATCAAGCTTGTTCGTCGGGCAAGGAAAGCTCCATTTTTTAGAATTGATAAAGATATGATTCGAGGCTTCTAGGGGATATTCGTTCGGTTAACAATCGAGGATCCATTCCCTTTAAGTTCTTGTCGTTCCCTGAAAAGTGGAACCTAGCCCGTAAGTTTCTCTCCTTCTTGAGTACTTAGAATTTCTTTTGGATTTTTGTTCTTATTTCTCATTGCCTGTTTCTACTAGCGGGCAGCAGTTACCCGAGTCCCCGACGCAGTTCCCCACTTCAAAGAGTGGGTCGACGGGATATGCAAATGCTATCGTACTTCGAGCGCGAATGGCGTAAACTCTCGAAGGGCAAGTGGGAGGCCCGTTCCCATGGTGAGTGTTCTCCCCTCGATCAAGTTTCCTTCCATGTTCAACTGTCATTTTCACTAAGTCCCTCCCTTCTTTTCATACTTTTGCCCAGGATCACTAAGATGCGGCCAATGGACAAGGACGAGGCTTCGTCCCCTCCTTATATACCTTCCACTACGAGATAGCTCGAGGTCGCTACAGAGAAGAGGTACAATAAGAGAAGAAAGAGTAAGCCTTCGGGTTCTCTGGACACGGACGTCGAGGACAAGAAGAAGAGCGTAGTAGTCCGGGTCCGAGAAAGCAACAAGAAGAGTACCTGGGCCAGGGTACTGGGTCCCAATTCCCTTTACCGGCTCAAGGATTACCTTGAAGATGATGACTTAGAGTTAGTCGCCTATGGGTCGGTTGTTGATGAAGAAGAGGGGGACGCATCCGGGGGGGAGGGGGGAGGGGTAACCGGGAGGTTGAGCATTCTTTGGCTCGGGAGCCCAAAGGAAAGCCAACGACTACGGCCTCCTAAGAGGCTAATCCTGCCCCGAGAGAAGCGTAGGTGTCATTAACATCACGAAGTCTCCATCCCATACAGAGTCTTTATTTGACGAGGCTTAAGCCATCAAGGAGAAATCGAACAAGTCATCTTGGTCCGCAAACAAGGCCATCAACCTGTTCTTCGAGGGCATGGACATCAGCACATTGGAGGACTACTCCGGATTTGGTCACCTGGAGATCCCAAAAAAAGATGCATCCTCAGAATCAGGCGGGCCGAGCTGGAGCCCGAGCTCGAAGCTGGTGAGGCAATTCCCTTCCCCAAGCATGGATCCTAACCGCAAAAGGACGGTCGTATTCCAGGTGGATATCGGGGTGATTTTCGAATCGGTTGGCGTGACCAACTATCTTCGTTGCATGGTGACCGAAGAGGACCAATCGAAGATGAATGAGGTGAACACATCGAGCCTCTTCAATAAGGTGCAACAGGTGCTGAACCGGGTATGTTTCTCTTTATATTTTGTCCTTCGTGTAGATTATTTAGCCTTAGCGTATCTTCATGATCTCATCAATTTGTTTTTCAGGCCCCAGTGCTTCATCATGAAAGATTCCATCAATCTCGGATGGAAGTGAGTGATCGGCGCCCACCTATACCACTAAAGAGTAGCAAGGAAGGGGTCGAAGCAGCTTTTACCCGAACGGGTCAGGATCGATATCCACAGGGAGTTATTAATGTGGGAGTTGAGTGCCTAGATGACCTAGTGGTGTGTCAGGTTTTTAATTATACTTCTCATCAAAAGGTTTGGTGATTATGCTACAGTTTAATCTAAATGAAATTATGAACTAGCTAACTAATATCTTTTTGCTGGTTTTCTCAGTTAATAAAGGGACTAGGGTTGTGACTTCCTCCTAGGTGAGTGACTAACGGATCTAAAATTGAGAATGACATTGTGAAATGGGGATGAATGACTTAATCTCATGACTAATTTACTCACCCAATACCCCTCGGTAATTTGGGTGACTTTGCCCAAATTGGCTTTCTCAAGCACAATTGGGTGTTTTCAATGAATCACATGAATTGGCTCAAGTCGGGTGTAGCTATCTCTATCATCCACCCTTTTATTGGGGCTATCAATCTCTTGAGATCACCCCAATATCTTGTTAGCCCAATTATCTAGACTTGGGTCATCTTTCTCAAGAGCGACCCTAGCTATAAAGGCATGAACTAGTGTTTGCAACCACCAGATCTGAGATTTATGCACAAATCAAGCTAAAAATCAAACACCCATACACAAAATCATCCTAAAATTGAAAACCCATTAGTCACCCACACTAGGGTTGGGTCACAACCCTAGCTTAAGGGTCTAGATACTCATAATTGAAGAAGAAACTGGAGTAGATAATGAAATTAACCCATAAAAGTAAAATACAGGATAGAAATTGAAGAACTATTGTTAAAGCTAAGCTAAAATTGCTCAAAGTAGTCAAAAAACACTATCCACGTGTTTCTCTAACAGCTGATAACCTAAAAAATGAGAAAAAGATCTATTTATACTAAGCTGAAAATACTGGACAAAATTGCCCCTACGGAGAATCCGCTCCCAGCGTATTTCTGAGCGCCGCGGCGGAATGGCTTCCGCTGCAGCGAAATAATGGCCGATGCAGCGGTCTTGGACTTTGTAACTCTCTGATTGTTCCATTCCGCGTCTAGCGAAATAATAGAACGCTACAGCGGTGGCTGGAACGCGGCAGTAGAAAAATACCGTTGACCGCAAAAGTGTGAATCCCCAATGCTGCCAACTCTTTGAAGTTTCTAAAATGCACCCAGCGAATAAATGGATGTTGCAGCGGTAGGTGAACCGCTGCAGCGGAAAAATAATGCGTACAACGCTTTGCTTAGCCTCAATAACACCTCTCTGAAGTTTGACATGCGGGGCAGCGGAGAGAAACCCGCTGCAGCGGAGTGACAAACACTGCAGCGGAAAAGTGAGTGTTGCAACGTTTTTGCTGGGTTCAGGGACTTTGCAAGTTCTGCTCCTTTTGAGTACTTTTTGGATCAATATTTACAAATCAACTCAATTCCTGCAATTCAAACAACTTGCATCAAAATATGGGATTAATTAAGTCAATTGTTGCCTCAGAACCTAAGAAAATAGTAATACAAATCACTAGTTATCAACTCCCCAAAACTTAAGTCTTTGCTTGTCCTCAAGCAAACAAAATAACTCCCACCTTCGTAACAAGAAAAGAGAAAGTATTTCAGTCATTAAGATGTGATTCATCAAGCTTCAATTGGGACTAACGATTATCCTCAACGCAAATGAATTATTGACAAAATTATGCAATGATTTTCTAGATCATTAGATCTAACGTGACACCAAAGCTTCAAGAGTTGACTGAGGTCGTCATAGAGCTTCTCTCTTTCACCTCAATCACTGTGGATCCCGGACTCTTCCTCTTCTACTTTCCTAGGATCACCTCACCATAAAGAATGACTCTCAGAATTGGGTTTATCATGGGGTGATCTCTTCACTCTCAAAGGAATGCCTTAAGTCCGGCGTTTAAGTACCATAAGCTTGCCCCTCGTGTAAATCACCACTAATGTAAGCTCACTCAACTTGAGATCTTATAGGGCTTTGCCGGGATGTAATGGAGGCTTCTTGGATCAAATCTGGTCTTGATTGATAGAAAATCTTCCCTCAAGCACTCCAATTTTTCAACTTTTTGCACATTTTACTCTTGACTCTTTGAGTCACACATTTTCCTTAAGGAACTTAGAGAGACTCATAGTCACTCTTCCTTTTACTTTGGGCTCATTTTCCTCCTTTTTTCTTTCTTTTCCATCATTTCAACCTCTTTTTCAAACTTTTGCTTTTGCTTTCACCCTTTTTCTTTCCCTTTTTGGTTCATTTTGCTTTTCGACCTTTTCATCACTATGCATTTCCTCGTCTCTCCCCCAAACTTATGATTTTGCCTATTCTTCATCAAGAGTGCTCAAGGGAAGAATGGGTGCCAAGAGAGGGTCATTAGAGAACGGATGAAAGTTTGCAATGTGGTTCTTGAACAAATCGACTTAGGCTTAAAAGGGGTTGACTAGGGATCTTGTCAAGGTAGGATAAAGAGGTCTTTCAATTTCAGTAGGGAGTCAAGGAAGGCCTATGATCATCTCACAAGTCGAGCTCACTCAAAATTTCGCCTAGACAAACACTCGGGGCAAGTTCTCGATTTTTAGGCACGACACTCGGGATATGTAATTTCAAACCTCACCTCACAAGCCTTAGGATTGTTAAAGAGTATCGAGTCGAGGGCCCAAACCAATATTGGTTCAAATTGAAAACTCAAATATGGCCATGAACACCACCTGACGAGAGGTTCAGTCAACTCAAGACCTTAAGGGTCACAACTAGAACTAGCCTCATTTGTAATCTGTCTTTAACCATGAGGTCAAAGGTAAGTCTGTTGGTGCCAAGTGAAGCTCTATTTGAATCACATTTATTCACTACTACTAAAACAAAAGAAAACAAAAACAAAAAGAAAAATGAAAAACTGACTAAATCCCTTAAGAAGGTCGTCACACCGTCTGTCGTAGGGAAGAGACACCGGTGCACACAATTTCCACCCCTGGAAAAAACCGTGGCCTTAAGACAACCAGGAGCTTATTGACAGCGCAAAAAGGAAAAGAAGAAGTTACAAATTAAAAAGAAGCTACTAGATAAAATAAGAAGTTAGACTACAACTGGAAAAAGCTAAAGAAGTTATAAAGTAGAAAATACGAAAATCAGAAATGAATATTTACAATAGGGGATGAATATATACATATGATAGAGTAGGGAATATGAATATATACATACCAAAATTAAAAGTACGAGAATGTAAATAAGAAAAATAAAAATAAAAAGAGTATTAACAGTTATTACAACCCAAAATCATCAAATTTTCTGAAATTATCAACTACCCAGTAGAGGCCACCCCCTCCAATAAAAACTAGCATTGTCCTCAATGCTAACGAGCCAAAATATAGATCAGGGGGAAAGGGGTGAGAGAGAGTAATAAGAAACTCCCTATGGTGCCTCAGGCTGCATAGGAGAAGGGTCAACTGGGGCTGATGAAGAAGGCATTGTGCCAGTGGTGATAGCAGGGTCCTGTGGCTGAATGAATGTCTGGCCTCAGGCTCCTCGAGCTCAATCTCCATGTCGTTAGTCCGCGGGATAGCTCTCCTACGAACTGGGGCCAGTGGAAGGTCTTCCTCATCAACATGTGTAGTTGGGTCAGTGGGCCCTGACTCCCCTAGCAAAAGATCACGGGGGATGTCCCCCAGCTGCGACCTTTGCCACCTCCTTCACTAAAGCAGCTTGAGTCTCATTCATCTTCTTCTGTACCTTCTTCGTATCATCCTGGGCCTTTTTCATCTTCTTCACATACTTGCCCCAATAAGTGATCTCCTCTTGTTGCTTCTCCAGTGTCTCCATGAGTTTCTTTTGGTTCTCCACCACGCTCTTCAATGTTTCCTCCAGACTAGGAGGCAATGCAATAGGTGTCGGAGCTGACTGGGCTGCAACTGTAGAAGAAAGGTTAGAAATTCTAGAGGAAGCTACCTGCAGCCAGTTAGTGATACCAACTAGAGTCTGAGACACTTTCAGGGCTGTCTGAGGATAGGTGGATGATGATGGCACTGAGACTGGTATAGGCATAGCAGGATCTGATGGAGGATCAGGGACCGCAGCAGTAGTGGGCCCCTCAGAAGCAATGGAGCCTTCAGCAGCAGCGGAAGGCTCTGTGGCTGTGGAAGTACCAGGGGCTGCAGAGGTGGAGGCTTTCCCTTTTAGCTTGGGGTTGTCTAGCCCCTTCAAACTGTACCAAGAGAAAGCAGTCTGGGGCTTCACAAACGAATCAAAATCCCTCCCCTCAACCTTGTTGTCTCGGAAATACATAGTCAGGAAATGAGGAAAAGTATAGGAGGCCTCATTCATCTTCACAACCCGGTCTATCACCCTACACATGATATTCCCGACGTTAATCGGGATACCATCCATAATAACACCCACTATCACCGCCCTGGAAAGGGGCATATCACTGTCATGGAGAATTGGGTCTATCCTGCTGCAAACAAATATGGCCCATCCCCTAGCCTCAAAACTCAGTGTGTTTCTCTTCATAGCAGTGCCTGCAACCAACCAATCCGGTGTAGTCCCAGGGGTAGCTATGATTGAAGCCAACCATGGGCGAGCCAAATCTTTCATAGCCACCTTCTCCAAGTACCGAGTGTCTTCTATATCCCCGAACTTTGCATAACCATTAAAAGCTTTGCCATTGTACAAGAATTTCTGGTTGCGAACTTTGGTGAGGTATGTTCCCTTTTTGGTGAAAGCCACATTTGTATAGAACTCATTCACCACGTACTCATTGGCATCAACCACTTTGGTAGTAAAGAGGTCCCACCCTTCTCTCTCTAAAAACTGATGTCTCACATTAGGGTGGAGGGGTAGGAGGTCTTTGATGATGAAGGGCCTTTCCGAGATGAGAGATCTCTGCCACCATTATCTAAACTGGTGGTAGGCCGGTTCAGAGAAAAACCGGTCTTGCCACGCTGAGAGGTTTCTAGTTCTGAGAATTCCAGTTGTCTGTACTTGGGTGTCTCCACCCCTTCCATCATCAGGACCCTCATATGAGCTTTCGAGGTCGATGGAAGGAGGGGCTGCTGATTGAGCTGCTGATTGAGCTGCTGATTGGGCTGCTGCACCTTTGCCCTCGGGAGGAGTGGCTAAATGACTAGAGAAATCATCAGAAGACTCTGATCTAGTTAGCTCGTTGATGATTCTCCTTGGCTTTGATAATGCAACTGCTAGAGCTTCCCCCACTCTGTCCCTCCGAAGCTTCCCAGGAAGGAAAGTACTCACTGGACTCCGGCTCTTCAGGACTAGTTCTTTTTCTCTTTTATTTCTTTCCAATTGCTTTTGTCGGGCCCAATGGGTTCTGTTGCTTTCCTTTTCCTCGACCCATTGAAGGGTTGCCTCTCCCGGGTTGCTTTTCAGGTCCTCCCTTTGATCTCACCATTCTCTGAAAACATGTCACAACATTGTTAATACATTGTACATAAGTACCAAATAGAAGCTCAGAAGCAGAGAATGAAACAGTGCACATAGAACCAATCCGCTGTCAGCGGAAAAGAACCGCTGCAGCGGAATGGTCACTGATGAAAGCGGAATTTTGATCGCTGCAGCGGAATCAGAATACGCCTTCTTTGAATATGTGAAACGCACCACGGAAAATTGAACCGCTGCAGCGTTTGGCCACCGCTAACAGCGGAATTCTGGCCACTGCAGCGAAAATTGAAAACATCTGAGAGTGAACTCTTTGAACTAAAGAAATGCGGACCGTGCATTTTTGTCCGCTGCAGCGTACACAGGTCCGATGTCAGTGTATTTTTGAAACGCTACAGTGGAATCCTTGCGTTGACAACATATGATTTTGGACCTCCGCTGCCATCGGAATTTTGAATCGCAGCAGCGGAAGTCGTTAGAACAGTGCACGTAGGACTAGGGTTTATCAGATTTTCAAAATTTTCACAAAACACAAATATGAAGAACCCTATATCCACATAGATAACTAGAAAGCATTATCCCAACATTATAACAGACCTTGATGATTCAATTTCAAAGATTAGGGTTGCACAACCTAAAACTAAGTAAATACTAAACTAAAACAACCTAAAATGAGCAAATACTAAACTAAAAGTAAATTATGAGAACATACCGGTAATTTAATGAAGATGAAGGATGACAAAGGATGAAATTAAGGGCTTGGGTAAACAATGAAAAAGTGATGAGCAGTAACTTTTGTTGGGTGGTAAGCAAATGAGCGAAAAGGGTAAAAAATGAGGGTCCCCTAGTATATATACTAAAGTGGTGGGACCCATGACCGACTTACCTAGCGCGGCAGCAGATTTGTACCGCTGACCGCGCTTTTTCTCTTTCAGACTTGCTGATTATTAGCCTTTACTGGTGCAGCGGAATTCTACCGCTGTAGCAGAATGCACTCCGCGATCACGAAAATTTGAACGTTGTGGCGTTATTGAGATTCAGAGAGCATGAATTTGGGACCAAATGGACCGCTGTCAGCGGTCATTTTTCGCTGCAGTGCTTGGTCACCGCTGTCAGCACATTTTTGACCGCTGCAGCGGATTTTTGCCACTTTTCTCACTTCCCAGATTTTCACTTGCACTGCATCCACCAAGTCCTACATCAACTTCACAACTGATTAGTTCACAAAAACTCTATCCTACCAAAAACAACCAAAAAGAAAAAAAAGAAAAACACTTGGGTTGCCTCCCAAGAAGCGCCTGATTTAACGTCGCGGCACGACGCATGTTACCATTTTCACAGGAATTTCAGCAAAGCCACCACGTGGCTATCTTCAAATTTACCCAGATAATGCTTTACCCAGTCCCCATTCACACGAAAAATCTCCCCATTCTTGTTTTTGATATCAAGAGAACCAAAGGGTGTAACCAATACCACTTCAAACGGGCCACTCCACTTGGACTTAAGTTTACCCCGGAAGAGACCAAGCCTAGAATTGAAAATAAACACCAATTCTACCACCTTGAACTCCCGGTCTTTGGTATACTTGTCGTGAAAGTACTTCATTTTCTCTTTTTACAAATAAGAACTAGCATATGCATGGAATCTGAAATCATCTAGCTCATTGAGGTGATCAACTCTAAGATTTGCAATTGTATCCCAATCCAAGTTTAACTTCTTCAATGCCTAGAGTGCCTTGTGCTCCAATTCCACTGGAAGATGACATGTCTTTCCATACACCAACCGGTACGGATACATACCGGTTGGGGTCTTGAAGGCGGTACGGTAAGCCCAGAGAACATCATCAAGCTTTCGGGACCAATCAGTCCGATTAACATTCACTATCTTGGCCAAAATATTCTTTATTTCACGATTAGACACTTCAACTTGGCCACTTGCTTGAGGATGGTACGGAGTAGAAACTTTATGATTGACTCCATACTTGGCTAGAAATGAATCAAAGGCCCTATTGCAAAAATGAGACCCCCTATCACTGATGATGGTACGGGGTGTCCCAAATCTTGTGAAAATATTCTTCTTTAGAAAACCAACCACACTACGGGCCTCATTGTTGGGCAAAGCCACAGCTTCAACCCATTTCGAAACATAGTCCACCGCCACAAGTATGTAGGTGTTTCCACATGAGCTAACAAAGGGCCCCATAAAATCAATTCCCCAAACATCGAAGATATCCACCTCAAGAATTGTAGTGAGAGGCATTTCATCTTTCTTGGATATGCCGCCCATTCTTTGGCATTCATCACACCGTTTGACCAACTCACTAGCATCCTTGTACAAAGTAGGCCAAAAGAAACCACAACTTAAGACTTTTGAAGCGGTCCTTGCCCCTCCATGATGACCACCATAAGGTGAGGAGTGGCACGACTCAAGAATTGACACTTGCTCTTCTTCGGGCACACAACGCCGAATGACACCATCATTGCATATCTTGAAAAAATACGGTTCATCCCAATAATAATCCATGCTATCCCGTCTAAACTTCTTCCTTTGGTTAGAAGAGAGCTCAAACGAGACAACACCGGTGACAATGTAGTTGGCTATGTTCGCGAACCATGGCATATCTTGCATAGAGACGGAGAGAAGTTGTTCATCCGGGAAGCTATCATTAATCTCAAGTCCATCACTTGGCCTCCCTTGCTCTTCCAACCGGGAAAGATGGTCGGCAACTTGGTTCTCACTCCCCTTCCTATCAATGATTTCCAAATCAAACTCTTGAAGCAATAACACCCACCACATAAGTCTATCCTTGGAATCCTTTTTCATCATGAGATACCGGAGCGCCGCATGGTCGGCGTGAACTATCACCTTGGCACCCATAAGTTAAGGCCTGAATTTCTCCATTGCAAAGACTATAGACAACAACTCTTTTTCGGTGACGGTGTAGTTCATTTGGGCGGAATTCATTGTCTTGCTTGCATAGTAAATGGGGTGAAAGATTTTGTTTACCCTTTGGCCCAGAACCGCCCCCACCGCCACATCACTAGAATCACACATTAGTTCAAAGGGAGAGCTCCAACATAGAACGGTGATAATTGGCGTGGAAGTTAGCTTTTGCTTCAATAGCTCAAATGCTCTCATTTAATTTTCATCAAAGTGGAACTTGGCATCTTTTTCCAATAGCTTGCAAAGAGGATTCACCACCTTCGAAAAGTCTTTAATGAAGCGCCAGTAGAACCCTGCATGCCCAAGAAAGCTACGGACTCCCTTCACCGAGGTCGGAGGAGGTAATTTGGAAATGACCTCTATCTTTGCCTTATCTACTTCAATTCCATGCTTTGAGATTTTGTGGCCCAGAACTATCCCTTCTTCAACCATAAAGTGACATTTTCCCCAGTTGAGCACTAGGTTGGTTTTTTCACAACGGGCAAGGACTTTATCAAGATTTTTCAAGAATTCATCAAAATAGTCCCTACCACGCTGAAATCATCCATGAATACCTCTAGAAAGTCTTCAACCATATCAGTGAAAATTGCCATCATGCATCGCTGGAATGTAACGGGTGCATTGCACAATCCAAAAGGCATCCTGGAAAAAGCAAAAGTCCCATAAGGACAGGTGAAGGTTGTCTTTTCTTGGTCTTCTGGAGCTATCAAGATTTGGTTATAGCCTGAATACCCGTCCAAGAAGCAATAGAAAGATCTTCCCGCAAGTCTGTCAAGCATTTGGTCCAAGAACGGCAAAGGGAAGTGATCCTTGCGGGCCACTTTGTTCAATTTGCGGTAATCCATGCATACCCGCCAACCAGTGACTGTCCTTGTTGGAATAAGTTCATTCTTGTCATTTTGTACCACGGTCATGCCACCTTTTTTTGTAACACATTGGACCGGAAAAGTCCAAGCCCTATCAGAGATTGGGTAGACGACCCCAGCATCGAGCCATTTGATTATCTCTTTCTTGACAACCACTTGCATTGCTTCATTGAGCCTCCGTTGGTGTTCTAAGGAAGGCTTTGCTCCCTCCTCAAGAATGATCTTGTGCATAAAAGATGCGGGTCATATACCCCAAATATCAACAAGTGTCCAACTTATGGCCTTCTTCCTCCTTTTTAGCACTTTGAGAGTAGAGTCTACCTGCAATTTGGTTAGGAAAGATGAAAGTATAACATGCAAAGTACGAGAAAGACCCAGAAATTCATACCTGAGGTATGGTGGAAGTGGCTTCAACTCCAGGGTAGGTGGCTCTTCAATTGAAGGCTTTGTCGGAGGAGTTTTTCGATTCTCCAAATCCAAGGATAACTTTCGAGGACCATATGAATAAGAACCCATTCCTTGTAGAGCATTGGTACACTTGATCAAGCCATCCACCACAATATCATCATGATTCAATAAAGCTGCTTCGACGAGGTCTTCAACATTTATCATTGATCTTGTTTCATCAATAATGACCTCGGTGACAAGGTCCATGAAAGAACACAACTCCGTGCTATTGGGTTGCTTCCTTGACTTGCAAACGTGGAACACGACCTTTTTATCGCCCACCCGAAAGGTGAGCTCACCGGCCACCACGTCAACTAAGGCCTTCCCTGTTGCCAGGAAGTTCCTTCCCAAGATGATAGGAACTTCATAATCTACCTCACAATCCAAGAAAACAAAATCCGCGGGCAAAATGCCCTTGTCAACCCGCACCAACACATCATCAATGATTCCTAGAGGCCGCTTCATAGATCGATCCGCCATTTGAAGTCACATGGAAGTATCCCTAGGTTGACCAATTCCCAAGGTTTTGAAGACCGAATATGGCATCAAATTGATGCTAGCTCCCAAGTCGCACAATGCCTTGGCAAAATCCGCGCTACCAATTGTACAAGGAATGGTGAATGCCCCGGGGTCTTCAAGATTGGGTGCCATTTGAGTTCACTATTGCACTCACTTGGTGAGTCATTTTTATAGTTTCGCACTCCATTGACCTTTTCTTTGTGACCAAGTCCTTCATGAACTTGGCATACCCGGACATTTTCTCAAGTGCTTCAACCAAAGGAACATTGATGGATAAGCTCTTCATTATGTCAATGAATTTCTTGAATTGATTCTCGTTCTTTTGCTTTGCCAATCTTTGAAGATAGTGAGGAGGAGGCTTAGACAATGGTGCCTTAGCTTTTGGGACAACCGGCTCCGGTATGTCAATCACGTGTTCCCTAGACGGGTTCACGTCCCTTTGGGTTTCCTCCTCATGATCATGAATATCAATCCTCACTTCACTAGTTGTCGGCTCTTCAACCACATGCTCAACCTCAATCGGAACCTCATCATTGTGCAAGTCATCATCATTACTAACAACTCTCTTTTGATTAGAAGAACTAGCCTCACCGCCTCGTCCACTTCTTGTGGTCACCGCCATGGCATTACTATTGTTGTTGTTATTGTTCCCACCCTTAGGGTTCACCACCGTATCACTAGGTAGTTCCCCATTTGGGAGTGTGTTCAAGGCTTGTGAAATTTGTCCCATTTGAACTTCAAGATTTCTAATGGAGGTGGTATGAGAGGCTATTTGGGCATCTGAATCCTCTCAAGTGCTTCAACCAAAGGAACATTGATGGATAAGCTCTTCATCATGCCAATGAATTTCTTGAATTGATCTCGTTCTTTTACTTTGTCAATCTTTGAGGATAGGGAGGAGGAGGCCTAGACAATGGTGCCTTAGCTTTTGGGACAACCGGCTCCGGTATGTCAATCACGTGTTCCCTAGACGGGTTCACGTCCCTTTGGGTTTCCTCCTCATGATCATGAATATCAATCCTCACTTCACTAGTTGTCGGCTCTTCAACCACATGCTCAACCTCAATCGGAACCTCATCATTGTGCAAGTCATCATCATCACTAACAACTCTTTTTTTATTAGAAGAACTAGCCCCACCGCCTCGTCCACTTTTTGTGGTCACCGCCATGGCATTACTGTTGTTGTTGTTATTGTTCCCACCCTTAGGGTTCACCACCGTATCACTAGGTAGTGCCCCATTTGGGAGTGTGTTCAAGGATTGTGAAATTTGTCCCATTTGAACTTCAAGATTTCTAATGGAGGTGGTATGAGAGGCTATTTGGGCATCCGAATCCACATTGTGTTCCATCATTTGCTTGAACATTTGCTCGATCTGACCCATGTCATTACTTGAGGAACCTTGTCCATGTTATTGATACGGGGGTGGGTTGCTTGGTTTTTGATACATCGGGGGCCTTTGAAATCCCGACCCCCGATTACCATTACCACTCCAATTGTTATTGTTGTTCCCGCTCCAATTGTGGTTGTTGCCTCCCCATTGTTGATTGTTGTTCCCCAATTGCTTGAGTTGTTATTATTGTTCCAATTTCTTTGCCTTTGATTGTTCCAATTTTGGTTGTTTCCTTGATTGTTCCTTTGCCCTTGAAAATTGTTGGCATACATCACATCTTCATCTTGATCATCATAAGAATCCTCTTGACTATACACACTCACTCCTTGATCACATTGGACATTGTTGTTTTGCATTGGATTTCCACGAAGTCTTCGCTTGTTCACTAAAAGATTTACCCCCTCCATAGCATGCACTTGCTTCGGGCCTTGTATTTGTTGAAGTTGCGCCTTAGCAAGTTGATTCATGGCGGTGGTAAGCTCAGCAATCGCTTGCCCATGTTCTTGAAGCTCTTTGTGAAGACCTATAACACCTGGATCACCTTGAGGTACATTAGCTCTGCTTTGCCATGCTGACGAAGTGTCAGCCATTTCATCTAAGATATCACATGCCTCGTTGTAGGGTAGCTTCATAAAGTTTCCCCCAGCCAAATGATTGACCACACACTGATTTGTGGTATTAATGCCCCTGTGGAAAGTCTGTTCTATCATTGCCTCTGTTATGTCATTGTTTGGGCACTCTTTGACCATAGTTCTGTAGCGTTCCCAAATCTCAAGAAGAGGCTCATTCGGCTCTTTCTTAAATTCCAATATCTCGTCTCTCAATGCCGCCATGTGCCCAGGGGATAAAACTTGTCAATGAACTTATCTGCCAATTCATCCCATGTAGAGATAGAATGATTGGGGAGTCTCTCAAGCCAATCCAAGGCCTTCCCTCGAAGAGAGAAAGGAAATAATTTGAGCCTCAAGGCATCCTCCGATACATTGGTTTGATTGCTCCCCCAACATGTGTCCACAAAGCCTTTTAAGTGCTTGTAGGCATTTTGATGGGGAGCTCCCGTGAAATACCCACGCTGCTCCAGGAGTGTCAACATGACATTTGTGATTTGGAAGTTACCCGCCCGGATTCTAGGCGGGACAATAGCACTTTCATACCCCTCGTTTGGAAGCACTCGAGGAGAAACTCTTGGAGGAGGAGGTGGGGGAGGGTCTGGAATATCATTATTAAGATTGGAATGTCGGCCCCGTCTTGGAGGTGGAGGTACGTGATTCAATTCATCCTCTCCATTGTCATATACCTCCTCCCTCGGAATAATATTGCCTAAAGGATCAGCCATAGGTACCTGTATTGATTCAAACACGCAAGTTAACAAAAAAGAAGGAAAGAAAAACAATCTACACCACTACTCAAATAGATAGTCAAAACCGTTATAACTCCCCGACAACGGTGCCAAAAAGTGATCGGCTCCCACCTATACCACTAAAGAATAGAAAGGCAGGGGTCGAAGCAGCTTTTACCCAAACGGGTCGGGATCGATATCCACAGGGAGTTATTAATGTGGGAGTTGATGCCTAGATGACCTAGTGGTGTGTCAGGTTTTTTATTACACTTCTCATCAAAAGGTTTGGTGATTATGCTACAGTTTAATCTAAATGAAATTATGAACTAGCTAACTAATATCTTTTTGTTGGTTTTCTCAGTTAATAAAGGGACTAGGGCTGTGACTTCCTCCTAGGTGAGTGACCAACGGGTCTAAAAATGAGAATGACATTGTGAAATGGGGGTGAATGACTTAACCTCATGACTAATTTACTCACCCAATACCTCTCAGTAATTTGGGTGACTTTGCCCAAATTGGCTTTCTCAAGCACAATTGGGTGTTTTCAATGAATCACATGAATTGGCTCAAGCCGGGTGTAGCTATATCTAGCATCCGCCCTTTTATTGGGGCTATCAATATCTTGAGCTCACCCCAATATCTTGTTAGCCCAATTACCTAGAATTGGGTCATCTTTCTCAAGAGCGACCCTAGTCATAAAGGCATGAACTAGTGTTTGCAACCACTAGATCTGAGATTTATGCACAAATCAAGCTAAAAATCAAACACCCATACACAAAATCATCCAAAAATTAATAACCCATTAGTTACCTACACTAGGGTTGGGTCACAACCCTAGCTTAAGGGTCTAGCTACTCATAATTGAAGAAGAAATTGGAGTAGATAATGGAATTAAACCCATAAAAGTAAAATATAGGATACAAAATTGAAGAACTATTGTTAAAGCTAAGCTAAAATTGCTCAAAATAGTCAAAAGGCACTATTCATGTGTTCCTCTAACAGTTGATAACCTAAAAATGAGAAAAAGATCTATTTATACTAGGCTGAAAATACTGGACAAAATTGCCCCTACGGAGAATTCGCTCCCAGCGTATTTTTGAGCGTCGCGGCAGAATGGCTTCTGCTGTAGCGGAATAATGGCCGATGCAGCGGTCTTGGACTTTGTAACTCTCTTATTCTTCCATTCCCCGTCCAGCAGAATAATAGAACACTGCAGGGTTGGATGGAACGCGGCAGCAGAAAAATACCGCTGACCGCGAAAGTGTGAATCCCTAATGCTGCCAACTCTCTGAAATTTCTAAAATGCGTCCAACGAATAAATGGATGTTGCAGAGGTAGGTGAACCGCTGCAGCGGAAAAATAATGCGACAGCGCTTCGCTTAGCCTTAAAAACACCTCTCTGAAGTTTGACATGCGAGGCAGCGGAGTGACAAACATTGCAGCGGAAAAGTGAGTGTTGCAGCATTTCTGCTGGGTTCAGGAACTTTGCAAGTTTTGCTCTTTTTGAGTAGTTTTTGGATCAATATTTACAAATCAACTCAATTCCTGCAGTTCAAACAACTTGCATCAAAATGTGAGATTAATTAAGTCAATTGTTGCCTCAAAACCTAAGAAAATGGGAGTAAATAGTAGTACAAATCACTAGTTATCAGTGATCCAACTGAGTTCGATCTCAAGGAGCAAGTCTGGCAGAAGGGCATGACAAAGCTCTCAACGAGCAAAGAGACGAGGCATTCAAGGACCTTCCTATTCTCCAAGTTGAGCTGGAAAAAGCTCTAAAGGAGGCCTCGTTAGTGAAACTGGAGCGTGTCGTACTAGTCAAGAAGGTAAGGGTATTTGAGATTAATAACTAGAGGTTAAGCATAGTATATAATTCCACAACCTCACAGGTCCAAAAGAAGGTAGACCTGATCAACCAGCTATGGGCCGAGATGAACAAGCTCAAAGCTTCGGCCGAGACGTTGAGGATCAGGATGGACCTTCTGGCCTAAAAAATGTAGTCTACCAAAGAGGAGTTGGCATCGGTCAGGGACCAACTCAGGGTGATGAAAGGTAAGTCCTACAAGTGTTCTTGACTAAATGATGAGCTTCGAGCACAATTGAGTCCGGCCATTTTGGAACGGGACGACCTCGGCAAGGAGTATACCGCGTTGAAGTCCAAGTTAGAGGCAACTTCGATTGATTCCTTCGAGGTCGAGGAGATACTGGCCCAATATAAAAATGACGTGGAAATAGGCGAGGCTTGCTTAATAAAAAGTCCGAGTACATAAAATGGCTATCTGCCGAGATTGAAGAGGCCAAGAGGCTCGAGGCCGAGGCTAAAGAGATATATGAGCCCGAAGTTTCACTGAATCGGGTTCTGGTGAAGACGAGGAGGAGATGCCTTAGTTTATTTTTAATTTCTTTTGTATATTGTTTTGTTTATTTTGAGGCCGTTCTATCGAGCCTTTGTAAATATTTTTGGAACATATATAAAATTTCCCCTTCGGCCATGATGTGTCATTTACTTTTCAGTATCCATTTGCAACTCTTTATTCGAAGAATGTCATTAATGCCTTAGCATAAAATTGGACATAATCTAGAGTGCTCGTTCCCCTAAAGCTCGAATGAGGCATGGGTTCGATAGCAACTCTGAGTTACTTAGGCTTCAAATACCTGATAAAAAACAAAGACTTTAAGATACTTGAATGTTTCAAGCGTACACGATGGTGCTTTGCCGAGGGTGATCTTTTAATATGTTTTAATCATATGTATGGTCCTTGCTTTCTATGTACGAACTTGGACGTCTACGAGCCACTTTGATTTGGTCGTAGCCTTTCATGTTCGGGCCCTGCCTAATAGGCTAGGTGTCTCGGGGATTCGATAGCCCAAGTTGTCCGATCTTATTATCGGACAACAGTCCCCGACTCGGGGAGGCTCGTAGGCTCTAGAATTTAGGACCCGTTAATTGTTCTAAGTAACACAATGAATATATCGATGGTGCAAATGTGACGTGATAAAATACAGAGGGAAACTTTCTTTCATTACTTTGCATGTAGAGTACATAATCAGAGGCACATAATCTTTCTGCCATAGCATGAATGAGCTACAAGGGTATGGTTTATTTTGACCGTTTGACCCTTACAATGAATTCTAATACTCGAGCCTTGGCTTTGATATCAAATAAAAATGCCTTCTAAGGATCCTAACTTAGGGAGTAATTCCCTCCCCCCTCCCCCTCCCCCTCCCCCTCCCCCGTATTTGAGATTGAGCTTGTGAGGGTCGGCCTAGTACGTGTAGTCAGCAATTCCGACCTTAGGCCGGTCTTTGAAACTAAGGTAGCACATTTTACTATTGCATTGTTAAAAACCTTGCCGTAAAACCCACTTCAGGTAAAATCAGTCTAAGAGAAAAAGAGTACAACACGTGCTTTCAGACCTAATTGTCGAATTTACCCTCGACCAAATACCTGCATAAGTCCAAAGCATAACGAATTCCAACAGAAAATTTGTTTGTACTATAGCAGTAGTATTGTTTTGAGTATTTCACATTCTAGTTGCTCGGTAGTTGCATATTGTTCCCTGACTCGAGCTTATATGAACCTTTCTCGGTTATTCCGACAACTCTGTACGGAACTTCCTAGTTTGGCCCTAGTTTCCCGTCGTTTGGGTTCTTATACCAAGTCCCTGACTTGGAAATGTCAAAGGCTAGTCCTTCGATTGTAGTACCTCCCTATTCGCTGCTTTTGGGAAGCTAACCAGACCAAGGCGGCTTCTCGCCTTTCGTCCAATAAGTCCAAACTTGTGAACATGACCTCGCCATTTGACGCCTTAGTAGGATACTGGAACCTTAGGCTTGGTTCCCTTACCTCGACTAGGATTAGAGCTTCCCCGCAGTGTACTAAAGGGAATGGGGTCGCACCGATACTTTACTTCGAAGTCGTTCGATATGATCACAAGATTTCGGGCAAGATTTATTTCCACTTTCCCTTTAAATTGGTCAATATCTTCTTCAAGTTTTGGAATATAGTTTTGTTTATTGACTCCGATTGTCCGTTTCCACTAGGGTGGTAAGGTTTTGGTAAGATCTTTTTAGTTTTATGGTCTTCGAGAAACTAACTTACCTTGCTGCCAATGAACTGCTTCGCGTTGTTGCAGACGATCTCGGTCGATATCCCGAATCAACATATTATATGATCCCAAATGAAGCCGATGACATCTTTCTCCCGAACCTTCTCAAACGCTTGAGCTTCGACCCTGTTGGAGAAATAATAGGTCACGATTAGTATGTATTGGGCTTTACTAGGCGCCCATGGCAGGGGACCGACGATGTACATCCTCCATTTCATAAACGACCACGACGATAGGACTGGGTGCTTTGAAGAATTTCCCCTGGTTGATAAATCATCGGGGCGTCTTTGGCACGCGTTACATTTTAGTTCAAAGTCTTATCCTTCTCCATCTTGTTCTAGTAGTAACCGGCTCTGATCAATTTCTGAACCAGGGATTCTGCTCCCGAATGGTTTCCACAAGTGCCCTCGTGTACCTCTCTCATGGCGTAGTCGGTCTCCTCCGGACCCAAGCACCTCACTAGTGGCCCGAAAAAGGATCTTTTGAACAATTTCCTCTCGACCAAGATGAACCTGGCATCTTTAGCAAGTAGCCTCATTATATTGATCCCGAGGTAATTGTTGTACAGTCCATTCCTTTAATTAGTGTAAGGTCACCTGTAACTTATCCATGTGTCTACACATCCATTCCTCTTTTACTTCAAACGTGTCGTTGACTTGGTTCACGATAAGGAGGGAGTAACATTTTGCCTCTATCACTTCGGACCCCAAGCTACTAGAAAGTTCTAGACCTACAATCATAGCCTCATATTCGGCGTCATTGTTAGTCAATTTTACAGTTTTAGTAAACTGCCTTATTATGTTACCCGCAGGTGGTTTCAATATGATGCCCAATTCGGACCCTTTCGTGTTGGACGCACCGTCCATGAATAAGGTCTATATCCCCAAGATAATCTCCGAGGTGAGCACTAATTCCTTCTCCACCTTGGGGATCAAGGCCGGCGTAAAATCGGCCATGAAGTCCGCCAAAATATGAGATTTTATGGCGGTCCGGGGTTTGTACTTGATATCGTACCACTAATTTCTATGGCACATTTGGTCAACCGGACTGAGAGCTTGGGTTTGTGCATAACATTCCTCAGCGGGTACGAGGTCACGACACATATGGTGTAGCATTGAAAGTATGGTTTTAATTTCCTAGAAGCGCTTAATACGGCGAGCGCTAATTTTTCTAAGTGCGGATATCTTATTTCGGTATCGCCTAGGATTCCACTTACATAATAAATAGGAAACTACGTACCTTATTCTTCCCGGACCAGGACACCACTCTGCTACCTCGAAAACTGCCAAGTAGAGGTATAGTTATTTGTCTGCCTTCGGAGTGTGCAACAAAGGAGGGCTTGATAGGTATCGCCTGAGTTCTTCTAAAGCTCACTGGCATTACGGGGTCCAAGAGAAGCCATTCGTTTTTTTCAATAATGAGAATAACCAGTGGCTTTTGTCCGATGATCTCAAAATAAACTGGCCTAACGTGGCTATCCGCCCAGTTAGTCGATGTACTGCCTTAACATTGTAAACCACGGAAATATATTCTATAGATTTTATTTTGTCCAGGTTGATATCTATTCCCATATTAGATACCATGAATCCGAGGAACTTGCCCTAGCTGGCCCCGAAGGCACACTTCTCCGGGTTTAGCTTCATGTTGTACTTCCTCAATCTGTTAAAGATTTCTTGCAAATCTTTCAAATGGTCCTCTGCTCGCAGGGGCTTAACCAATATATCATCAATATAAACCTCCATTGATTTCCCTATTTGTTCTTCTAACATCCGGTTAACTAGGTTTTGGTACATGGAACCGATATTTTTAGCCCAAACAGCATCACGTTATAACAGTAGGTTCCGAATTTGGTTACGAAATACGTCTTTTCTTGATTGCCCAGGTCCATCCGAATTTTGTTGTACCTGGACTAAACGTCGAGAAAACTCAGTATCTCGTGTTTGGCCGTTGCGACGATCATTCGATCGCTATTTGGCAAATAATACAAATCCTTCGGACATGCATTGTTTAGATCCTTATAATCTACATACATTCTAAGTTTGTTTCCTTTTTTAGGTACGACTACTACGTTAGCTAACCAATCTGGGTACTTAACTTTCCGAATGGAATCTATTTTCAAATGTTTAGATACCTCGTCTTTGATGAATGTGTGTTTGATCTCGGAATACGGCCTTCTCTTTTGCTTGACTGGATGGAACTTAGGACACATGCTTAAATTTTGAGTTGTTACCTTCGGTAGAATCCCTGAAATATCTAAATGGGGCAAGGCAAAATCGGCATTAGCTTTAAGAAAGTAAATAAGTTTTTTTTTTACCTCGGGAGTTAGTCTCGTGCCTAAGTATACCTTTCAATCTGGTAGGTGGTCAATCAATATAACCCGTTCCAATTACTCTATCATCGATATAGTGGCATCGGTGTCATCAGGCTCTATGAAATATCTCGGGACTCCGTAATCATCCTCTTCGTCTGCTACGTGCTCCTCTTGTTTTTCTGGCCCGACTGAGGTCGGGATTGTTGATTGCTATTTAGTTTCCTCTTCTTCGGTCAGTTCCATGCTTTTGGGTGCCGAATTCGCGGGCACTGTGATTACTTCATCGACAACGAACATTTCCTTTGCGGCCAATTGTTCCCCCTAGACTATTTTGACTCATCCCCGAGTGGAAAATTTCAACGCCTGGTGTAAGGTTGAAGGCACCGCTCTTATGTCGTGAACCCATGGCCTTCTAAATAAGGGACTGTACCTCATATCTCCCTGTATCACGTAGAACTTTGTTTCCTGGGTGATCTCGGCAATGTTTACCACTAAAGTTATCTCATCCTTCGTTATCTCGCAAGCCGTGTTGAATCTGTTCAACATCCAGATCCCCGGTATGATTAGGTCCAACAATACCAGTTGTTATACGACCCTTTGTCGCTGAGGCTAGATGATGCCCTCGACACCTTCGTCGCAGAACGAGATGACCCCTTCTGGGATATAGGCCAGGGTGCATTTTTTCTTTGTGATGAAAACGTTGGTGCATTCTGTCTTTGTCCCTTGGGGGACATCCACTCCCCCAATGATCATGTTAATCACATGCTAGGGCTCTTCTTGTTCAACTTGTTTGTTGGCATCCCTGTTTCTGAAATAATTTTTGGCCCGTTCCCTTAAGAATTCTCAAAGGTGCCCATTGTTGAATTATCGAGCGACTTCTTCCCTTAGCTGTCGGCAATCTTAGATCCTATGACCGTGAGTACCGTGGTACTTACACACCAAGTTGTGATCCCTCTGGCCGAGATCGGAGTGAAGTGGTGTAGGCCACTTGGTTCCTTTGATGCAACCTATGGCCGACACTATACCTGCAACGTCTACGTTGAAATTGTACTACGATAATCTCGGCGCTTCTCTACCTCCAAACGACCTGTCAAAACTGCATTTTCTCATCAGGACTCGGTGTCTCGATCCTTGATCATTTCTCTTGTCATTTCTTGTCGCCTGGCGCTCGGATCCGTTTCCCCTTCGATCTGCACCGTACGACTGGTATCGATCTCGATTCGGCCTTGGCTTCTGGTCGATGATTCTTTTAGATATGTCATTTGGTCTGTTGGAGTAAACAGACCCCTAGAGGGCCCCTAGTTGGTCATTGATAACTAGGGATTTTACCTAGTTCTATACTCTAACTACTTAAGTTTTGGATACATTTGTACATAAATTAGCCCCAAAATCTTACAGGTTGTGCTTGTTGCAGGATTGAGCCAAAAATCATGACAAACAGTCAGAAACCTGCTAAAAAGGAGTGAACCTTGAACAAGTACCAAGAACAACAAAAAGGCAACCTCAAGTGACCACCGCGGCCGCGGTCCAAACTTCGCGGTCCGCGGTGGTAAAGTTCAGAGAAGCCATTTTCAAGGCCAAGTCCATCGCGGACGCGGTCCAATCTTGGCGCCCCGCGGTGGTGAAGTTCAAAGAGGTGTTTTGAAAGCTAAAGTCCACCGCGGCCGCGGTCCAATCTTCGCGGTCCGCGGTGGTGAGGTTCAGAGGACAGGATTTTTAAGGCAAAGGGCACCGCGGATCGCGATCCATTTTACGCGGTGCGCGGTCAAGAAGACTTAGAGACTCAGCAGCTGAAGCCAAAGCAGTCCACCGCGCACCGCAGTCGCTTTTACGCGGTCCGCGGTAACCCTACAGGAGTATTTTTGTCCAAAATTTTGGTTGAGTATAAATAGCTTCTTTTGTATTTTTTTTTAGGTTACCCTGAGTATCAGCAGCAGTAGGGGACTGGTGAATAGTCTATTTTCATCTTTTATTGCAATTTTAACTTCATTTCAACATTGAATCTTCTTATCTTAGCTTATAAATTAATTACATGGGTTTTGCTTCATCTATTTCTGTGATTTCTTCATTGATCATGAGTAGCTAAACTCATTGGCTAGGGTTGTGGCTCAACCCTAGTATGGGTAATTAATGGGTTCTCTAAATTAGGTCTTAGATGTTTATGGATGATGGATATTTGGGTTGATTTATGGTTTATTGTTAAAATTGGTGGTTACAAACACCAATTGGTGTTCAATTGACTTGGGTCCTTCTTGAGAAATAGGACTTGAGTCTAGGAAATCAACCCAACAAGGAATTGTGATAAAATCATGAGAATTGATAGTCCTAATTAACGGGTTAAACCTCGAGAGAGTAAAACCCTACTTGAGCCTATATTGCTTGTGCACATTTGACACCTAATTGACCTTGAGAAAGGCAATTAGGCATATCCACTCAAACTACCGAGAGGTATAGAGTGGGTAACCTTGGACCATTTGGCTATATCTTAAATTCCCCGAATAAGTTCTTTGCCTTAGGTATTAGAATCTGTTAGTTACGCGCCTAGGTAGAAGTCATAACCCTAGTGCCTTTTTCCAAGTTAGAAAACAAACTAAAAAGATATTAGTAGTTCAATTGCAATCATTATTAGTATAAATCATAGTTATAGTACAAAACCATCAATGATAAAAAGTGTAATCAAGAACATGAACCATTGCTAGATCACTTAGAAACTCAATCCAAATCATAACTCCCTGAGGATTCGATCCCGACCTTTCGGGTAAAATCTACATCGACCCTCATCTTCCTACTTTAATAGTAGTGTGGGTGAGAGCCGATCACTTTTTGGCGCCTTTGCCGGGGAGTTATACGGTGTTGATTATCTACGTGAATAGTAGTGTTAAGTGTTTTGCTTTCCTTTTTCTATTAACATGTGTGTTGAATCATTTCAGTTCTTATGGCGGATCCTTTAGGAAACATCGTGGAGGAGGTATATGACAACCAAGAAGAGTAAATAAACCAAAAACCTCCTCCCAGGCGAGGCCGACCGACCAATATTAATGAGGACAATCATGATCCTCCTCCACCTCCAACTGCTAGAGCTGCCCCTCGGGTTCTTCCAAACGAGGGGTATGCTAGTGCTATTGTCCCGCCGAGGATTCGGGTGGGAAATTTTCAGATAACAAATGTGATGCTTACCCTTTTGGAGCAAAAGGGTTATTTCACTGGAGCTGCACACCAGAATGCTTATAAACATCTCAAGGGCTTCGTGGATACCTGCTAGGGTAGTAAGCAGAGGAATGTCTCAGAGGATGCATTGAGACTTCGGTTATTCCCCTTCTCTCTTCGAGGGAAGGCTCTTGACTGGCTCGAGCGGCTTCCCAACCACTCAATATCTACTTGGGATGAGCTCGCAAACAAATGCATTGCTAAATTATTTTCACCAAGTCATATGGCGGCGCTCAGAGATGAAATCTTGGCCTTTAAGCAAGAACCCAACGAGCCTTTGCATGGGAGAGATACCGGACCATGGTTAAGGAATGTCCAAACAATGACATGACTGAAGCCATGATCCAGCAGACTTTCTACCGAGGGATAAACACTGTCAATCAATGTGTGGTCAATCAGTTGGCCGGTGGAAATTTCATGAAATTGAGTTACCCCAAGGCATGTGAGATACTAGATGAGATGGCTGACACATCGTCAGCTTGGCAAAGTAGAGCAAACGTACCTCAAGGTGAGACCGGTGTCAATAGTCTCCACAAAGAACTTCAAGAATAGGGGCAAGCAATTGCCGAGCTCACGACCACTATGAACCAACTTGCAAATGCCCAGATTCAACAATTACAAAGGCCTAAGCAAGTGAATGCCATGGAGGGAGTGAACCAAATAAGACCCCGGGGAAATTCTAAGCAAAGAAGCAATGATCAGGGTGACCAAGGGCTAAGCGGATATAGCCAAGAAGAGGAATATTATGACCAAGAAGAGGATGTGATGTATGCCAATAACTACCAAGGTCAAGGCAACAGTCAAAGCAACAATAAGAATTGGAGAAACCAAGGCAACAATCAAAGTTGGGGGAATCAAAGACAAAGAAATTGGAACAATAACAACAATGCTCGAAACTGGGGGAACAACAATGATCGACAATGGGGGAACAGCAATGAAGACAATTGGAGTGGGGGTAACAACAACAACAACAACTAGGGTGGAAATGGTAACCAGGGGTCGGGCTTTCAAAGGCCCCCGGTGTACCAACAACCAAGCAATCCACGCCCGTACCAGTCTCAAGGACAAAGCTCATCAAGAAATGATATGGGGAGAATTGAAAACATGTTCAAGCATATGATGGAGCGAAATGCAGACTCCGATGCTCAGTTGGCCTCTCACAACACCTCCGTTAGAAACCTTGAAGTGCAAATGGGCCAAATTTCTTAGGCCTTCAATGTTCCGTTGGTTGAATCCTTGGAAAAAATTCCCCGGGTACGCTAAGTTCATGAAAGACTTAGTCACTAAAAAGCGGACTATGGAGTGTGAGACCATCACTATGACTCACCAAGTGAGTGCTATAGTACATTCAATGGCACCCAAACTTGAAGACCCAGGAGATTTTACCATTCCTTGCACTATCGGGAGTGCGGATTTTGCCAAAGCCTTATGTGACCTTGGGGCGAGTATTAACTTGATTCCATACTCGGTATTTAAAACATTGGGAATCAGGCAACCTAGGGCGACCTCAATGCGTTTGCAAATGGAGAATAGGTCGATGAAGAGGCCCCTAGGGATAATTGATGATGTGTTGGTGCGGGTGGACAAGTTTATTTTGCCCGCGGACTTTGTCATTCTGGACTGTGAAGTGGATTATGAGGTCCCCATCATTTTGGGAAGGCCCTTCCTTGCCACGGGGAAGGCCTTGGTTGATGTTGAAGCTGGGGAGCTCACTTTCCGAGTGGGCAATGAGAAGGTGGTATTCCATGTGTGTAAGTCGATAAAGCAGCCAACAGTACAGAAGTATGCTCTTTTATGGACCTCGTGACTGAGGTTATTATTGATGATGCAAGCTCTATGATCCATGTGGATGATCCAGTGGAGGTTGCCTTCTTGGACAAAGAGGACACCATGGTTGATGGTTTTCTTGAAAGTACCAATCCCCTTCAAGGCATGGGTTCTTACTATTATAGTCCCAGAACGCTATCATTGGACCTGGAGAACCGGAAGACTCCACCAACAAAGCCTTCAATTGAAGATCCCCCGACTTTGGAGTTGAAGCCACACCCTCCCACCTCAGGTATGAATATCTTGGTCCCTCTTGTACTTTGCTTGTTATTCTTTCCTCTTGCCTAACCCAATTGCAGGTAGACTCAACTTTAAATGTGCTAAGGAGGAGGAAGAAAGAAATAGCATGGACTCTTGCGGACATTCGGGGAATAAGCCCCGCCTTTTGCATGCACAAAATCATCTTGGAGGATGGAGCAAAGCCTTCCGTAGAACACCAATGGAGGCTCAATGAGTCAATGCAAGAGGTGGTGAAGAAGAAGATCATAAAATGGCTCGATGCGGGGGTTGTCTATCCAATTTCGGATATCGCTTGGACTTCTCTGGTCCAATGCGTTCCGAAAAAGGGTGGAATGACGGTGGTCCAAAATGACAAAAATGAGCTCATTCCTACAAGAACGGTTATCGGATGGCGAGTGTGTAGGACTATCGCAAGCTCAACAAAGTGACCCGCAAGGACGATTTTCCCTTGCCATTCTTGGATCAAATGTTAGATAGGCTTGCGGGGCGGGCTTTCTACTGTTATCTGGATGGGTATTCAGGCTATAATCAGATTTTGATTGCCTAGGAGGATCAAGAGAAGACCACTTTCACATGTCCGTATGGTACCTTTGCCTTCCCCGTATGCCTTTTGAACTTTGCAATGCACCCGCCACTTTCCAACGATGCGTGATGGCGATCTTTTGCAGATATGGTTGAAGATTTCCTTGAGATGTTTATGGATGACTTCAGTGTAGTAGGGGATTCCTTTGATGAGTTCTTGAGTAATCTTGACAAAGTCCTTGCTCGCTGTGAAGAAACCAACTTGGTGTTGAATTGGGGAAAATGCCACTTTATGGTGGAAGAAGGTATAGTGTTGGGTCACAAGATCTCGAGGAATGGTATTGAAGTGGACAAAGCAAAAATTGAAGTGATTTCTAAGTTGTCACCACCAACTTCGGTTAGGGGAGTCCGGAGCTTCCTTGGACACGCCGGGTTCTATCGGCGTTTCATTAAGGTCTTCTCTAAGGTGGTCAATACTTTGTGCAAATTACTTGAGAAAGATGCCAAATTTCAGTTTGATGAGAATTGCATGAGTGCCTTTGAATTGTTGAAGCACAAGCTTACCAGAACTCCTATCATCACGGTGCCGGATTGGAGCTCTCCTTTTGAGCTTATGTGTGACTCAAGTGATGTAGTTGTGAGGGCGGTGTTGGTCCAGAGGGTGAACAAGATCTTCCACCCTATTTATTATGCTAGCAAAACTATGAACTCGGCAAATGAACTACACCGTCACGGAGAAGGAGCTTTTGGCAATAGTCTTTGCTATGGAGAAATTTCATCCTTATTTGATGGGTGCTAAGGTCATAGTTCACACTGACCATGCGGCACTCCAGTATCTCATGACCAAAAAGGATTCCAAAGTGAGACTCATGTGTTGGGTATTGTTGCTTCGAGAGTTCGATTTGGAAATTGTTGACAGAAAAGTGTCACGACCCCAAATCCTAACAGGTCGTGATGGCGCCTATAATGGAAGTAGGCTAGCCAACCATCACCTTACTGCGCTTTTGTTCAATTATAATAGTTCACAATT
>MDKH01240119.1:0-19965 GCA_005239495.1 Nicotiana undulata
TATATATATATATATATATATATAAGTGAAACTTTGGGTATCAACATTGATCAATGCTTGGGGAAAGATTCGCCCTTCTGGAGTTTGGTATTCATGGTGTGCATAGGCACAACGTTATATATGTGCTTTAGTGAGGGGCATTTATGCTAGACACCCATGATGGTGACGAGAACTTGTGTCAGGCACCGTGAGTGTGCTGAGCGGGAGTATACTTGACGATTTTATTATGATGTTATTGACTTGACATGTAAGTATAGAGATGTATTTTCCTTATGCTAGAGTGTAAATGAAATATCTTATCTATTGTTAAAAGTTTGAAAAATCATAGTTTCCTTGATAAACTCATATATTAGTAATTTTGTGGAAGATTGGGCCTTGACTGTTATACTTGGAAAGAATGTCTAACTTTTTGTATTTGTGAACAGGATAAACATGATATCCTTTAAGTTATTTACTTTTGTTGTCATCATTATATCATGTGTTGCTATTGATTATTGGCATGGGACACTGATTTTCTTCCGAGCTCGTCACTGCTTTCAGCCTGAGGTTGGATTTGTTACTTACTGAGTACATGGGATCAGTTGTAATCATACTATACTATGCACATTATGTGCAGATCTAGGTACTTCTAGACGCGGTGATTGCTAGAGTTCGTACTGGTTCCATCTTTTGGAGACTATGAGGTAGTTGTTATGTCATTCGCAGACCTTGAAGTTCTCTTTTGTTTATTTATTATCACTGTACTATCATTCAGACAGTTTTTCATTGAGGATTTACTTTGTATTTTGAGATTATGTAGTGCTCATGTACTCATTGACACCACATCATTGGGATGGTTGTAGTTGCGTTGTTATTGCTTTCTTCAGATATTTATGTTATTACCGTTGTTGAGATTAATAAGTTCAGTTATTTGAGTTTTCAATGTAAAATTGTTGTGTCGTCACGAGTTCGGCGAGAGTTGGGTTGTGACATGTCTTTTGGGCTGACCAATGCCCCCAACAGCTTTCATGCACTTAATGAACAACTTGTTTTAGCTTTATTTGGACTCTTTCATTATTGTGTTCATTAATTATATACTGGTGTATTCTTGCAGCCGACAATCATGAGCACCACTTGAGGATCGTGCTTCAGAATTTGAGGGAGAAAAAGCTAAATACTAAGTTCTCCAAGTGCGAGTTCTGGTTAGACTCGGTGGCATTCTTGGGTCACGTTGTGCCTAGTGAGGGGATTAAGGTGGATGCGAAGAAGATTGAGGCAGTTCAGAGTTGGTCCAGACCTTTTGCCGCTACAGAGATCTAGAGTATTCTAGGTTTTGCTGGGTATTATCGCCTCTTCGTGGAGGGTTTCTCTTCTATTGTAGCCATTTTGACTAAGTTGACGTAGAAGGGTGCCTCACTCAGGCGGTCTGACGAGTGTGAGTAGTCTTTCGGAAGCTCAAGATTGTCTTGACTACAACTCCGGTTATGGCTTTTGATGGAAACCAATGAAAGAAAGAAATGTGCCCTTGTATTGTAAGAAACATACCGCCAGCAAAAATTGCAAAAGATAAAAAAAAATCTACAAGAAAGAAAAAAAAAATAGCAAAATAAAAATTAAGATCTTGTCCTTGCTAGTGACTGTGAGTTAAAGTAGTACTTAAAGAAAGAGGAAACATTTGAGGTGATATTGTTTGTGAAATTGAAGTTGAGATCGAAGAATATGAGCTTAAAGTAAATTTGGTGATGTGTTGAAGTGCTTAGGAGGGCTAGTCACTATTCCTATATATATATATATATATATATCCTAATCGTCCCTTAGCCTACATTACAATCATGAAAAAGTCCTAATTATTTTTTTGTCGAGCGCCTACATTAGTAGAGATTTACATAATGAGCAAGGTTATGGTACTTTTTGCATGCATGTGACTTCTTTGCGAGAGTGAGCAATTTCTTTGATATATGTGAGTCCTTAAACTATATTTGATCATGAGATTCGATTGTGTGGATTCTACTTGTTCTCTTTGATTTTGTTGTGAGGGCATATAGTTCACGAGGGATGGGTAACGTTATTAGACTTTTTCAAAATATTGGGTGTTCAAGCCATGGGTGCATTGTGATATTGAGTTTGTTTTTGAAGCAAGGATTGTTATGGGCATGTTGTCTTTGCTTTGAATATTCTTGAAGTTTGGCATAAGTAAAAGGGAAGAGCGTTTGAAATGCATATGCTAAAGTTTTATTGTTTCTATCAACCATAGTTATTGGTGTGGTGTACTTCGAATGTGTTAAGTATAAAGTGCTCAAGGATAGTGTAAAGCATTGGTTGACTCGAGGACAAGAAACAATTAAGTGTGGGGATCTGATGTTTGACTATAATTCTATATTTTAGTACATTACGCGACTTATATTTTGATTTTTTAATAATTAATTGTGCAATGTTTGAGCTTAATTGACTTATTTTTCTATGTAGGATCATTGAAATGCATAAAGGAATAAAAATTGTATGATCGAAAAGATGTTGAATACACAAGAAAAGAGCACGAAAAGGAGAAAATCTAAGACAAAAAAGACCAGGTCAGAGGAAATCGGGTGAAGGGAAGTGGGTAGTGAATAATAGGAGAGAAGGAGGTGATCTGGAACTTTTTTTTTGCAAAAGTTATACTATGTGTCGTGCATCAATTTGTTATATTTGCCACGACATCGCGTGTGAGAGTCACACATTTTATTTTGCTGATAGATTGTTAGTCTTGTGTCTAAAAGACACATTTCCATTTGAGTTTAGGTGTTCAATCGGTAAATCCCTTAGTTCCGGTGTTAAAAAAAAAGGAGCAAGTTTAAGGGCTCCTGTGTATTCAGCTTTTAACGTTTGACTTGAAGACATTTGCCGTATTAATGGTAAACGACAAACCACAACTTTTTTGCCCCAAGAGTTCAAATATTGGCTGTCTAATTGCTAGATGAGTTAACGTAACACCAACGAAATGAGGGGAAAACAAAGAAGTAATCGTCCATGTGGAACTTACAACTTGATAATGCAGTAGAAAGGCGTGCCTCAAAGTAACTTTCATATGTATTGTTTAGTTGACTAAAAACCATATACAGAACAAGAAATAGATAAGGCATAAGCTCGCTCGCAGTTTTAGATTATTTAATTTAATAAAGATGACAAATTTCTCGTTTAATTTATCTCATTCAGCAAAAGCAAGAGGTTTGAATCCATGCTTGAGGCTGGCTTCCCAAATCTTGTCTATGTCAATCATCTTATCTCCACACTCATGTACATCCCATCCTTCTAAGGCATGCACAATTCCAGCCACTCTTGCCGCACTCATTGCTCTTCTTGGTAGCCAATTCTGCAAGTTCTCATACATCAAAATGTTATATATATTTTTTTTTTTTAAAAAAAAAATAGAGAAAGCAAGCCTGTAAAGATTTTGAGGGTGATATAGAAGAAGAAATATATAAAAAAAAGGGTTTAAGTAATATCCATTGACATGATAAATGTTACTTAATAATTATCAATTCATTTTAAATGTTATCGTTACAAGTAACTTGGCTTATTTATAAACTCAAAATGGAAAGAACACAAAAATTAATGGTCACAAACCTCACAAGCATGCAAATTTTGTAGAGAAGAGGGAACTAGCATTGCAGGAGGGTGGTGATAGAAACAGTCGTGGCGAGCTTTTTTAGGAGGCAGCTGCGAGAATGGGAAGAAAAGTGTCCCTTTTGCTGCCTTCATTTGTTCTTCCTCTGTTAATCCATCTCCAACTACCCATATCTATTAACAAGAAGTTAACAACCCTTAATATGTAAATCAGAAAGTATATATTAACGTAAATATTCGTACTAGACGTTTTTTTTCCCACGCAAAAATTAATTAGTTTTCATACTTAAAAAGAAGAAGGAGAAGAAAAGGAAACAAGAGATGCAGAAAGAAATTTTACCTTCTGATCAAATGTCTTTGACAGCACGAAATTACCCTGACAACTAGTAGCAAGTTTAAGTTTCTCGTAGTCACTTTTGTACAAAGTAGCCACCTGATATTAAGAATAGTAAGATCGATTAAGAAAAGAGAAAAGTCGATCGAAGATATGTTTCCAAGTAAGGGTAAGATCTATGTAAATATTACCCTCCCCGCTCTTTAAATGCAGTGAGTGTATGATGGATTATAGTTGATGGTCATCAATATTATATAAATAAAATTTGGCCGCACTAATGTAATCGGGATTTCAGTTCCTAACCAAGCAAGAATTAGATTATCCAATTCATAAATGAGGTAATATCAAATAAATTGGTCAAGCAAGAATTGATTAACATTTTATAGATCATAGAATACAGATAGTTTTTACAACATGATGGCACGGCCTGTTTGAAGAATGACTATACACGAGAAAGTTAGGTAATCATTAATACAAAACTTCTTCAATCAAGAATTGTTTAACCAATTCATGAGCGTTTAAGTGAGTCGGGCCAACCAATTTAAAGACTAGTTATTACTAATGAAAACTATATCATTTTGAGGATATATAGTAGAATTACAAAGGATAGGCAAACCACATTTAACAATGTTAGCCTTCATTCAAATTTGATTGATGACTGCATATTCTTATTAAATGAAGCAGGCGACCAACCATTAAAGTATATGTTTAGAGAAGCAAATGAAGTGACCAACCAGTTAGCTAAATATGGATATAATTTAGATGTTTTTGGGAGCCTAATTAAAACGTCCTATTTTTGTTGTTTTTACTTCTGAAAGTACACTAACTCAAGTGGGAGAGCCGTGTTATGGGTGACCTTATTGCACGGTTCAGAGAGCACTTGTGTATGTGATGCAAGTGAACGTCTACGAAAAAGCATATGTGTCCATAGAATTGTCCCAATTTATAATGACTCTAAATACATGTTTCTTAATAAATGTCTCTATTACCAAAAAAAGATATTTTCTTTTTCAGTTTTCTTTTATACATTAGTATAAAAAATGATCAAATCACTTGAACCATAATTCAGCTGTCGTTTGTAAGATGTTGGATGAGATAAAATTAAAGTAACGCAATTTACCTACTGACAATAAAGAACAATTTAAAATACAATAATAGTGTATATATTCTTTATATATACTAAATCGGGGGTGATCTATGTAGGCCATTAGGGGTGGTACGACGCCCAAATACTCGGATAAAATTTTATATTTTTATTGGTATTTCGCACAAAAAAGTTGATATTATTAAGATGTGGCATCCCAGCTATAAAATAGCTGTTTGGTGCCATGGTTGAAATGCCAATTTTTGAAGCGCCAGACCCGGCATCAAGACTTGCTTCTTGTCCTTTTTCTTTCTTTTATTTCATTTCTTTCAGCTCCTTTTCTTAATTTATTTTATCTCCTATTCTTGATACCTCCTCTCTCTTTGTCCAATCCATTTTTATTACTTATTTAAATTATATATTTGCTTTCTTTTTTCTTTTTATAGACCTTCAAAAATTCGTATGAAGGTAATTTTAGTAATTTTCTTTTCTTTATTCATCTATTTTTTTAATTTTCAATTTCTTTTAGAATGATGGCATCAATGGACATAACATTAATCTAGTTACATGTAGATTTAAGGGGTGTCTTTGCTAATTTAAAATTTTATTTTATGTCTTATAATCATATTATTCACTAGGATTTGGATCAAGAGAACTACATCAAAATGAACAAAACTAATATGGTTTGGTGATCACATAGTTATTTATATACAAAAAATCGTGTAAATCGAATAAAATTAATTCAAATGGATCGAACTAACCCGACCTAAATTAATTCACAGATCGAACCGATTAAATGTACACCTTACTTTAATCTCCTTCGCTAGTGCTAGGTTTTATTAAAGATAATGACACCCGTAATTATCAATTCCCAGATCCGTCTCTGATACTAACAATGTATATAAGGTAAACATTTCTTTCCTTGATATAATATTAAGATTTTAATGAAGGAAGCAAAGAGCAAATAATGAAAAGGGTAAGCATACCTGGATGCCCCTTTGACACAGAGAAGAAGCAATAGAAAAGGCAACTTTAGTGAGGTTTCCTCTGAGAAGCACTTGTGTTGTTCCTTCAGGGATGCTGTTTAGCACAACAGCAACTGCCAAGCTACTTCCATCCACCACCTTGATCTTGATTTTAGGGTGCCTCTCTATGTAAATTTCTCCATTTCTATTAAGTTCCTCACCCTGTAAAATTAAGATCATGCTTATTAAGCAAAAAAACTAGTATAACAAATTGAATCAGAGTTTAACTTCTATACACTAAAAGAGTTTTTGCACTATCACCTCACTTAAAATATAATAATAAGTAACCGTCTAAAGGATCAACACTCTTTGGAAAATAAGGCTATAACAAATTAAAGTAGTCAAATAATATAAAAATTATTTACCTTGTCTATGTATATAAGTTAAATTCATTCAAGAAATCAACTCGTCAAGTAATAACTCTCAAATTAAAGAGAAAAACTTGGTGCACTTTGACTTGCCTGGTTTAGAAGGCCAAGACTTAAGACCTTGACACCTTTTTCTTCTGCTTGTAATATAGCATCCTCTATCAAGCTGTTAATAGCTTGTGATTGCCAATTCAACAAGTACTGCCCATTAAAAAAGTTAGCACTATCTTAGAAGAAATTAAAAAAAAAAAACTATAATCTGAAATTTTAAATTTTCCCATTATGCATTGTAACCTGTAAATTGTATCTTGGTATGGACCAAGATTGAAATTTAAACTTTTCCAAGTTATTTCTCTCCAAAATGAAAGTGCGTCCATAGATACAGTTGGTGATCATAGTCCACAACGTGACTGGCCACATGAACCAAATGTACCATTTGTTGTTTTGAGGCATTGAGGCCAATGAGGAAAATCCTAGCCTGAGATGGTAAATGGATTCTGGGGTTGTTAAATGTGTCAAGTGTACCACATCTGGTGAATCTTCTTGCCTTTTTAGTGATTTTTCATATATTGAATCAGTAGACTTGTCCAGGGTCCCATAAATGTAGTCATAGATTGGCATAAAGAGCGAATAATTTGTTCGGAATTGAGTATGGTGCAAGGAGTGGAACCTGATAAATCAATGTCAACAATGTAATTGTCAATCATAAGATAGTACAAGCTAGCCAACTATTGCTTAGATTCTCCACTAATGTTAGATCTTTTAAAAATGTATTATAACGAAGGATCTGACGAGGATGCAATAGTATGTTTACCAAACGACATAGTTAGCAAATAATTTCACTCGAAACAAGGGACATTAGTTTTGCAATGCTGCAACCTCACGAGAATATTCATGTGGCAGTAGGGGTGTGCATTCGAATCGGTTTATCGATAAATCGAATCGATTATTTGATATCGTTTATCGATATCGATTTATCGATTTCGAAATTTTTCCTTATCGAGTTATCGATTTCGATTTCGATTTTGTCCTCTTCGGTTATCGGTTTATCGATAAACCGATAAGATATACTAAAAAGACAAATATACCCTTATTCTATAATACCTTTTCCTTTACCCTAAGTCCCTAACCCTATTATTTCCTACCCATTCTTCAACGCCGCAGTCTCACTGTAACATAGGTGCAAAGATCAATCAGTTGCAACATAAAACAGCTACATTATTTTTAAACCAAGATTTTTTTGTTAGTCATTAGTCTGATTTATTTACGTGCAGACTGTCCATTTATAAGGAATTCCAGTTGTGTTCGCGTGCATAGCCTTCTGCACATTAGGCCTGTTATAGTAAATTTTTGCGTACTACTCCATGCAAGGATCATAACCTGATAGCTGCTTGAACATCTAATGGACACAAATCCAAATAAATCAAGCAACAATATGTATGAGTAAAATGTTGCATTATTGAGGTAAGTATTTATTTACCTTGTAAGGTTGGTGGGGGTAAATTCATGGACTGCCTAGTTGAAGTGCTACCATCACAAATCGAAAAGTTGATAATTACTTATTGGTGTAATCGATAACCGAATCGATAAGCCCCAAAAATCGATAAACCGAAATCGAAAAAATCGAAACCTTATTGAAACGATAACAATAAGCATATGTACAAATCGATAATCGATAAGGGTCAAAATCGAATCGATAAATCGAATGCACACCCCTATGTGGCACTAGACTTGACCATACACTCAAAGACGAATTCGGGATTTATACTTTATGGTTTCAACTTTTAAAGGTCTATTTATCTATTTTTAAAAATATGAGTTCAGAATAAACTATTTGATGAAATTTTAATATTTATACACACACGTTTTGGGAAAAATACTGAAATCAATGGAACCAATAGCGTATAAGCTCTGCCAGCCTCTAGTTATGCTCGCGGCATGCCAAAATTTATCGAAATTGTGGAATAATATTCGGGTTGAATGAAAAATTGACTTACGAGGGCGTATACATCAAGTATTTGAGAGGGGGGAAAATGGAGAAAATCCAGTTGGGAATGAACTCAAAGTTGCAGTGGCCCATGTTGTTCATGAGATCAATATAGGTAATGTAGCCAAAGAGAGAAGCCAGCGAAGCAGCCCCCGTGAACACTGTTGATAATGTTGGAATACCAAATAGCAGGAAATATGCTATATGCTCAGCAAACGGATGAATCACAGCTGAAATTAAACATCAAACAAGCAAAAAAAGAAACAAATTAACATGAAATTAAAACCCCATTTCAAGAATTTATGCCACAGTAGGGTGTGTTTGATGGGTGGCAGAATTCATTTTCTTTCACAATTATCTCAACAATAATTAATAATAAAAAATTCATCATTAAAGAATCCAATTTCCTTATACTGGAGATTATTTTTCCAGAAAATTAAAGGACTTCAGTCGCACCAAATTAAACACACATTTAACTTACAATAAAGTCTAAAGGGAAAGATCAATGTTGAAAAGTTAACAAAAGAAAGAGAAATCTTACACGTGATGGGCTCAGTTACAATAGAAGAGTGATGATGAGAATGATAACGAGAGTAGAGATAATGATGGTGCAAAGCTCTGTGGAGCCAATAATAGAGAAATTCAACAGGTCCCGCATGAAGGAAAACTGACATGATTACACCGTCTGTTCTCCACAATGGCAAATTTGTAGCGGCTGAAGTCATTGTATTAAACACATAAAGCAAAATCCCGTTCAATATAATCTGATCGTCCCTGCCAGAATATCATCAGTTTAATTTCCACGTTACTATTATACAAATCATTCAATTAAATCCCTAAATATTACATCTATTCCTTATGAGATTAAGTAATTTTTTTCTAATCCAAAAGTTGCGTTAGAACTTGTAATCTTAAGGGTATGCCGAGTATGATGGAAAATATTTCTTAGAAAATATTCTTTCTTGGTCGCCAGAAAATATTATACACCAATTGGGGAAAATGGCTTTCGAGTTTCGTCACTTATGGGCGAAAGTCATTTTCTTTTAAAACTATTTCTACTCTTAAACTCCATATCGGTGCTTTAACTAGCACTTAGAATATTATTTATCATTCTTTAATATTTATAAAATTTCATAATAACATTGTTCAGTTTACTCATTGTATACGGGTAAAACCGAGGTAACCTACACCCCGATATTCCGGTGGGTCGAACGAAGCAAAGGCATGGTTTAACGGAGTCGGGATCGAAGCCAGAACATCTCGTACTAAGGTTCTAAGGGAGTGGTCGTCACCGGACTTGATAAGACAATACTTCTCTGATCCAGCAACGAGCTCCGAGACCTCGGAAGGCATGTCAACGGTTACACACGACTAATAGAGGGATGGGATATCTGCATCCCACCGGATATCATGGCACGGATCTCGCCACCTCGACAGCGAATCTGTAATTGACTAGAAATGAGGATTTTTACCTTTTTAGAATTGTATTAGGGGTGAAACTCACCTATTATACAAAGGAGTAGGTTTTATTCAATGTATAGAATGTAACACACATGTCAAGGCAATACAATCTGATTTATCTGCTTTCTAATTATTAAAAAGTTCTTACTTTAATCATAGCTCTTCATATACATTTGGCTCCAAACCGAGGGCAGAACAACTGTTTAGCTTGGATCCGGGCCTGGATCCAACGTCACAGCTGGTTTGGTTATTTATTTTATCTTTAACTCACTTATCTAATATTCTTGTTCATTTGTGTCGAAACAATCTACGTATCTTTAAAACCACGTATAAATTTAGTTCTTATCAATTTTAAGGGTAAACACTCGTAATATTTTTAATCATTAATAAATGCTTTAAAGAAAATCGATACAAAAGTATGTCATTAAGGTAAAAGGAGAATTTAAAAATTAAAGAAATTTAGATATAGAAATGATTTAATAATGGAGTAAGAAAAGTGTCATGGAATAGAGAGAGAAAACCAGTTGCTTTCTCTATCGACTTGATCAAACTCAATGCCTTTGTCAACAATGCGGTTGTTGCCTTTGGCTGTTCGATAACGAGAGAAGCTAATCCAGAACTGGTTGTGAAGCATCCTTGAGAGTAGAAAAGGAACTATCAGCAAATTGGTTGAGTCTCTCTCATGTCGCTCTTTGGTTGCTAAAGAATAAACGCTGTGAGCTATCCATGGAGCCAAAATCACGTACTTTAATCACCCCCCATCACAAAAAAAAAAACCAAGAAAAAATATATAATACATGTTAATATTCAAATAAATTAATGATAATATATATGAATCAGTGAAAGAAGTTCATGAATATGATTGGTACCTTAAAGCTTCCGAGGTGCTTCCAAGGCCAATCAGTGAGAAATCCAGGAGTAGTAGCCATATTTTCTCTGGTTTCCAACTCCTTGCGACTGAAATGGTCACCTTAAGGCAAAATGGGCAAATATATAGACGCTTTAAATTAAATGACAAAACTATTTGGTATACCAGTATTGTTCTCAACTTTGACTCTCTCTCTCTATATATATATATATATATTTAAAATTCCTTTTTTTCATCGCACTTGTTAGTCGTTTATTGATGAACACTACAAAATATGGAAAAAGTTACTTATTACAAACCAAGAGGGGGATTTTTTTTTATCTTAGTAGTTTCTGACGAGCTAATGTACACTACCACGTTGAATTATGTGATTAACACCTCTAAAAATTTAAGCTGCTAGAGAAAATATATTTTTATATATTTAACTATATTTTCAACAATAATTAATGCAATCAATTACACATCACATGCGGATATTGTTACATTAGAAACAATTTCTCGACGTTTATATTTAACAATACTGCGACCATTTCTAGATTTGGTTATTGATGCACGTAATAGTTTATGTCCAAAATTGAGAAGCTTACCAAATGCAAGAATACAAGCGCATATTATATGGTTGATCAACTATAAATTTTCCCATAAAACCAAGTGAATTATATATATAATATATGCATCTAACTCCGAAGATATAGCACCCCGCCGTTTGCTTAAATCATAAAATAATACCTTGTAACTAATTATAGGTTACCAACGTTATCACAGAGATATTTAACCCTTCATTGTATGTGTTAGAGAGAGAGAGATTATTAGTGAGTATTAGTATACTAACCATGGCCAAATATTAAGAATCATTGTTTTTTCAATGACATATACTAAAAAAACTCCTAGGTTTTAGGATTTAAAAAAATAAACTTTTCTACCAAACTATTTAAGAGATACTATGTTCATCCACCTAACAAGAATGCATGCACGTTTTTACATCAATTTTCAACAGTGATGAACGTACTCAAACTATTCATAAAAATAATTAAAGGAAATAACTTTCTTTTTTTTTGGTGAAAGAGAAAATCTTTATTCATCACCACAAACACAAATATACACATAAAACTTCCATCTACTGTACTACCTCATTTTGTGCCTATGATTTTTGTAACAAAGAAAACTATCTATGCATTTATCTTTACAGTAAATTCTTAATCCATATTCTTTGACTCCTTAATGTTATTTTCCTCTCCATTATCATCTGCAACTTCATTCTGCATTCTTCTTTCACATTATCTACTATCTTATGTGGTCTTATGACTTTCTGATTCCACATTGCATCATTTCTGACTCTCCATATATGATATATGATAGCTGACAGTATTGTGCTTATGACAGCTCTACATGCTTTCCCTCTTGCCTTCCTTGCCATTCTTCTCCATAATCCTTCCAGTTTGTGCTGCTGTATTCCCATTCCTAGCCACTCCAGTAACCCATTTATACATGTCTTTGAGTATTTGCATTCAAAGAATAGATGTTCTATTGTTTCTGTTGCCTCCCCACAAATGGTACAGTGATCCTCTTGGCAAATCCCCAATCTGGCTCTCGTTTGTAGTCTTCTGTGCATAGCCAACCAACTAATGAAGCTATGCTTTGGGGTGTTATTGTTGTTCCACACCCATCTGCTGTTTTCCCATTTTTCTCCTCTTCCTTGTTTCCAATTGTACCCACTCTTTATTGTATAATTCCGCTTCACTTCCAACCAGTCTTGTTGTACATATCCTGCAGCAAATTGGTCTCTTATGGAGCATATCTTTTTCCAGTACCAGCAACAGTCTTGTGGTGGTTTATATTGCCACCGATCCTTCTTCTTTATATAAATGTGATCCACCCACTTCACCCACAAGTTATATGCCTTCTTAACAATATTCCAGACATGTTTGGCTATAGCTGCTTGATTCCAAGTTTCACAGTCAATGATCCCAAGTCCTCCTTCTGCTTTAGGTCTACATATCAACTCCCAGACAATTAGAGGAACTCTGTTTGTGTTTACTTTCCCATCCCATAGAAAGTTTATGCAGATTGCTGTAATCTTCTTTACTACTTTCTTTGGCAGAATAAAGATAGAGGACCAATAGGTGTGGATATGCATTAACACTGAGTTTATCAGTAATACTCTCCCAGCATATGACAAGTTTCTTGAACCCCAACTCTTGATTCGAGCACACATTTTATCTACCAACATTTCACAGTCTACACTTGATATCTTCTTTGTTGAAATTGGCACTCCCAGATATCTAAAAGGTAAAGTACCTCTCTTGTAACCAGACAATTCACATAAGTCAGCCAGGTCCTGCTCCTTCATGTTTGCACTATATATATTTGATTTGGCAACATTTTTTTTCAACCCTGACGTCTCTGAGAATGTAGCTAGTCCCCTCAACATTAGTATCACAGAAGTCATATCTCCTTTGCAAAACATTAGAACATCATCAGCAAAAAATAAATGATTCAATTGCATCCCTCTGCATTTTGTATGAAACTCAAACCCATGCATAGTAGTTACATGTTGCATAATTTTTGTGAAATACTCCATACAAATGACAAATAGTAGGGGTGAAATTGGGCCACCTTGCCTTAATCCCCTCTTTCCTTCTATACTCCCATATACTCCACCATTAATAGCTATTGTGTAACTTGTAGTTGTAATGCACTGCATGACCCATTGTATGAATCTGTTAGGGAAGTTTAAAGCATGTAACATCTCACGAACAAATTCCCATTCCACCGTGTCATAAGCCTTCTTTAGATCTATCTTAATCAAACAGCTTTTTACAGAAGCTTTCCTATTATACAGTCTAACCAAATCTTGACAAATTAGCACATTTTGGACAATGTTCCTACCAGCCACAAATGCACTCTAATTAGGAGATATGATCTCTGGCAACACCCTTTTCAATCTTCTGCATAACATTTTCGATATAACTTGAACAAAGTATTGCAACAAGCAATTGGCCTATAGTCCCCTACTTGTTCTGCATGGTTACTCTTTGGTACTAGAGTGATTCTCGTTGCATTAAGGTTCCTCTGCATTGTTCCTTTTTAGAAAGAATCCAATACCCCTTCCCCCACATCCTTGTTAACTATCTCCCAGCAATCCTTGAAAAATTGACTTGTATAACCATGTGGACCTGGTGCTTTGTCTCCCGCTATCGACAATACTGCTTCCTTAACATCTTCCAGCTGAAAATCCTGTATTAGTCATTCTCTTTGTTCCTGTGATACAATTAGTCCCTTCCTCACCATCTCACTACATACTCTCTTCCTGTTCTCATTTCTCCCCCCTAGTAACTTTTCATAGAACTTTATAAATGCTTGGGCAACCTCTTCTGTATCTCTTCTCACAGTTCCTTTTTCATCCATCACTGAAAATATTCTATTCATGTTCCTTCTCTCTTTTATTGCACTATGAAAGAACTTTGTATTATGGTCTCCATTAGTAAGCCATTGTATCCTGCTCTTCTGTCTCAGATAAATGTCCCTAGCTTCTCCCCAGTTCCTATACTCTTTTGCCAGCTGAATTTCTTTATCAATCAGCCTTTTGTTCCCACTGTCTTGCTGAAGTTCTGTTTGACATTTCATCAGATCTCCTAATTCTTGATCATCTCTCCTCTCAACCTCAGCAAATCTTTCTTTATTCAACTTTGTCAACACTGCCTTCAGTCTATTCATTTTGCCAATGACTTTAAACATTTTGTTCCCTACTATCTCTTTATCCCAGCTTTGTTTAACTCTTTCCTCAAAGTCACTTGCCATCCTCCACATATTGAAATACTTGAACTGTCTTCTTGCATTCTTTTTACCCTTGTCCCAGTTAATTATAGCTAGACAATGGTCATATAACCCTTCATTCATATAGTGAACTTCTGAAACTGGCATATTTATTGTCCAGTCAGAGTTCACTAGTACCCTGTCTATTATACTATATACCCTATCCTCTCCATCTTGTTTGTTATTCCATGTATAGAATGCCCCAGATGACCTCATCTCCTGCAGTCCACATTCCCCTATACATTCTCTAAATCCCTTATTTTAGCCATAGTAACAGGTCTTCCAATTATGTCCTCTTTATTCAGAACACAGTTGAAATCACCCATTACTGCCCAAGGCCCCTTTATACTATTTTTAACATATCTCACTTCCTCCCATAGTCCTCTTCTTGATGCTTAATCATTAAAGCCATACACCATAGAAACATAGAACCTCATTCCAGTACCACTATGTGTTATCTCACAGTGAATCATTTGTGCTGACACAAACATAATTTGGACTTGCATTATTGTTGGTTTCCACACTAGCCAGATTCTCCCTCCCGGATGCTTCCCTAAGTTATTTTTTATTGACCACCCCCTACATAGATTAAGAGCAACTTTTTGAGCATTTCTTCTCTTAATCTTTGTTTCCAAGAGTCCAAATAGACTAACCTCACTCTGATGCAGAAATATGTTAACTTCTTTCTGCTTTTCTAGTCTATTAAGACCCATGGTATTCCAAAGTCCTATGTTATCCATTCCCTTGGGGTACGCTCCCCCCTTCCCCAATATGTGTTCTCCTTCCACAGCCTTCCCCTGCTTGCTCATTCCCTCCTTCTCCTGTCCCCCCAACTCCATTCTGCTATTTTCTCCCAGAGTTCCAAAAGCGTTTCCTAGGCTTATACTACTCCTAGGAACATCTTTCTCTCTTTGTAATCTTCTTCCTTTTTGCACATAAATTACCTTACTTCCCTCTCTTCTATTGTCTTGTTGATTATCCTTTGCACTCTGCTCCTTTTCATTCTGATTTTGCTTCCCTTCTTCTTCCCCTTCCTTGTTCTGAAAGGAAATAACTTAGAATTCTAATAAGTTGATTATCTAACAATCAACAACTTTGAATATTTTTAATTAAGTTCACCCAAAAAAAAATTGGCTTTCTTGAAATGATATAAAATCTTTTTTCTTTTGGTGAAAGAAATTTTTTTATTGATCACAAGCAGAGGCAGAGCTAGGATTTGAACCGTATGGGTTTGGGATTATAATCATTTTAAGTAACTGGGTTCTTATAATTATTGTGTGATGAATAAATGTAACAGTAGAGAAAGAACATGCATTCATCAATGGAGGAAGAGGAGAGAAATTAGGAGAGAAGAAAATAGAAACAGATGAAGAGGAAGATAGTAAATTCTTCTTTCATTATTAATCAACTTAAATTTGATACATATAATAGTTAAACTAGCTTAATTAACTAATTAACTAACTATTACATACTTAATAACAAAAAAGCTAAAACATAATAACTAACCTAGTGTAATGACTAAACTGACCCTACTAATATATATTGTGTACACTAAGTTATATCATCTTCTACACTCCCCCTCAAGCTAGGTAGTGCAAAAATATTGTAAACTCCTAGCTTGGAATTAAGATATTCAGGTTGAACTTTGTTGAGACCTTTTGTTAAAATATCTGCTGGTTGATCCTTCGTATGAATATACTTTGTTGTAACGAGTCTTTGTAATATCATTTCCCTAATGAAGTGACAATCAATTTCAATATGTTTGGTTCTTTCATGATATACTGGGTTTGCATCAATCTGCCTTGCTGTCACTGAAGATCTCAACAGGCAATTTGATTTTAAAATCAATCTCTTTGAGTAGGTCAACTATCCATATTACCTCTGCAATTGTTGCTGCAATGCTACGATATTCAGCTTCTGCTGAACTTCTTGAAACAATAGTTTATTTCTTGGACTTCCAAGATATTAGAGAATCTTCCAGTTTAATCAAATAACCCGTGATTGATTTTCTGGTATGAGGGCATGAAGCCCAATCAGCATCATAGAACCCCACTAATGCATTGTTTGTATTGCTGGACAGTAGAATACCTTGACCAGGTTGTTTCTTCAAATATCTTTCTATTCTGGTTGCAGCCTCCATTTGAGATTCTTTGGGATGTTGAAGGAATTGACTGAGAGTTTGGACACTGAAAGCAATGTCAGGTTGAGTCATTGTGATATACAACAGTTTTCCTATCAATATTTGATAGACAGTGTGATCTTCTAGTTCTTTGTCTTCTATTCTGACTTTTGTGTTGTTTGTCTTGATATGGTCATCATATTCCTTTGTTGTAAGCTTCATGTTGTAATCCATCGGAGTGATAGCTGGTTTAGCAGCTCCTAGACCAGTTTCAGATATGATTTCTAGAGCATACTTTCTTTGATGCATCAAAATACCATGTTTAGACCTAGCAAATTCAATACCTAAGAAATATTTTAGCTCACCTAAGTCTTTCATTTTGAATGCACTTTGTAATGTTGTTTTGGTCTTTTGTATCAGTTTAAGACTATCTCCTGTAATGAGCATATCATCCACATACACTAGTACAATGGTTGTGCCCTCAGAAGTTCTTTTGAAGAACAAAGAATGATCATGTTTTCTTTGTTGGAATGAATGACTAATAGAGCTTCGGTTAACTTTGCAATCCATTTCCTTGGAGCTTGCTTTAGACCATAAAGGGATTTAACTAGTCGACATACTGATTTCTCCCCTTGAGTGTTAAAGCCCTGTGGTACTTGCATATAGATTTCATCATTAAGATCCCCTTGAAGGAATGTATTATATGAATCCATTTGATGTATATACCATTATTTTTGAGTTTCAATAGCTAATACAGTTCTAACTGTCTTCATTTTCACAACTGGACTAAATGTTTCTTAGTAATCAATCCCTTCTTGTTGACCGAATCCTTTAGCTACTAGTCTGGCTTTGAATCTTTCAACCTCCCCTGTAGATTTGTAATTAATCTTATATATCCATTTGCATCCTATTGTATGCTTTCCTTCTGGTAGATTTACAATATCCAGGTATGATTATCTTGCAAGGCTTTTATTTCAGCTTCCATTGCCTCTATCTACCTTTGATCTTTAACAGCTTCTGCATATGATTTTGGTTCTATGACTGTAGATATAGCAGAGGTAAAAGCTCTATACTTGGGTGATATATTTTCATAACTAATGTACTTGTTTAAAGCATAAGGAGTGTCTTGATGAATATTGAGTAAGACAAAGTCTTGAATCCAAAGAGGAGGCCTTTTATCTCTTTGAGATTTTCTGATTTCTGTTTGAGTTGTAGAGCTGCTAGGAATTGTTTGAGTAGTGGGAATCATACCTGTTTGTTGATTATCAATTCTATGTTCTGAACTATTTGATTCTTCTTGATGACTCTGAGTTCCTGTGTTGTCTTCATTTGTTTGATCAACTAAACCAAGTATTGCAGAATTGTGATATTCTTCTAGGCCAATTATTTCCTGATCAGTATGTACTTGACTTTGAGTTGATTCAGAAAATAGCTGTTGAATCCTGTTATCATGAGTAAAGATAGTTGTAGTAGTGTACTTTTCAGCATTTTCCCTAAATGGGAATATATCTTCTCTGAAGCTGACTTCTCTGCTTATAAAAAAATACTTGTTTTCTATATCATATAATAAATAACCTTTTTGTTCTGTAGCATAGACCATATGCACTGTCAATCTTACTCTAGACTTCATTTTATCCTGTTCTTGAACCATCTTGACATAGGCCAAACATCCCAGTACTCTCAAATGACTTATGTTTGGTCTTTTACCAAATAGCCTTTCATATGGGGTTTGATTTTCTATAACTGAGCTTGGCATTCTGTTAATTAGATAAACTGCACTTAATACACATTGTTCCCAGAATCTGATAGGTATATTTACCTGAAACCTAATGGCTCTTGTAACTTCTCAAATGTGTCTGTGCTTCCTCTCAGCCACTCCATTTTGTTGAGGAGTGTATGCACATGATTTTTGATGAATCACCCCTAACTTGGTAAATAAGTTTTCACACACTGAATTTACAAACTCAGTACCATTATCAGATCTGACTACTTTGATTGACTGTCCAAACTGATTTTTGACTAATAGCATGAAATTCTGTAGAATTGTGTTAACATCTGACTTTAACTTTAACAGAAATATCCATGTAAATCTAGTATAGTCATCCACAATTGTTAGAAAATATTTGTTACCATCAAATGTTGGAACCTTATAACGCCCCCACAGATCAAGATGAACTAGCTCAAAACAAACATTGGACTTTGTATTGCTAATAGGAAATTGCAACTTTGTTTGTTTTGCACAAGGACACACAGTACAATTCTCTATCTTTTCTGTTATTTTTTCAGTCTTTATAGAATACAATATTCTCTTAAGTACTGAAACAGAAATATGACCACATCTTCTATGCCAAAGATCTATCTCTTTATCAGATTTGATTTCAACTATTGCTGGAGAATGAGAATCACTTGCAGCACATGAAACTTCTGCACCTAAATCCACTGTATGTAGGTTTCCACTTAGTATATACAATCTACTGTCCTTTCTACCAATTACTCTCACTTTCCCATTGAAGAGATCCTGAAAGATACAAAAATCAGGAAATAATGCAACTGAGCACATTAACTCCTTAGTGACTTTAGAAACAGATAGAAAATTGTATTTGAACTGAGGTATATGAAACACATTAGATATAGTAATACTATTACTAATGTTACTAGAACCAATATGTGCCACATGAGTTATGTTCCCATTAGACAGGAACACTTTCTTTGAACAATCTCGATGTTTAACTGATTTCTTATTCAAAATATTTATATCAACAACCATATGGTTTGTGGCACCAGTATCAATTATCCATTCTTGTGAACTGGCAGAAGCTGAGCAGGCAAGTTCAATACCTGCTGCATTGCCAGTAGAGTTTTCAGACTCATTCATTCTAACAATGTTAGTATTTTTCAAGATTTGGTCGTACTGCTCCTTAGAGAAAGTGCAGGTTGTTATAGGTGGTAAACCTTGTACACTTAATTGAGCAGAAGCCACTTCATGTCCCATCTCAGAGTTACTATATTTCAATCCTTGTTTAAGTGTTTGAGCTTGACTTATCTGAGCACCATTTATTCCAGCATTTCTGAATTGTCCATTGTTTTGAGCCATCACATTACAAGTTGTATGTCACGACCCGAATTTCCCACCGCCGGGACCGTGATGGCGTCTAACGTTGAACTCTCTAGACAAGCCAACGTTTCATTAAATACTTATTTTCCTTATTATTAACATTTAAAAGAAAAGTAATGAACATGAACAAAACGAATAAATATCACGGAAGCTAAGAAACCATCAATTTAAATAATTAATATTACAAAATCCTTACATAAATCCCA
>ML247094.1:0-13644 GCA_005239495.1 Nicotiana undulata
TTTCAATAAATAGTATCAAAATACTCTGAGTGTCAAAACAATTTATCGGGAAAAGACTGAGTGAAAAATAATAGCGTATCAGTGAGTAAAATATAGTAACACAACCCTCAAAGGGTAAACAGATCAGCACTAGGCCCCAAACACGGCTCACAGCCCAAAACATATCATAATATATAAATACTAATTAAGCAAAGGCTTTAAAAAATCGGTTTAGCAACTCAATGGTCTCCTAAATACGGAAGATATTTCCAAAGTTTCAATCTTTCCAGCTCAAACCCGTGAAAGGGTGCATAGTCCGGGGTTTCATACCCTCAGGACAGGATTTAAAGACATTACTTACCTCAAAANAAATCTACCAAGTTCAGATTTTTATCATCAATATATGCTTAAGGAATAAATTCCAATTGAAAAATATCAAATTTAGCTCAAAATACGAATTCGGTCAAAACTTGACCCCCGGGCCCGCGTTCCGACCCTGATAGCCTATTTTCCACTGCCGCCCGGAATCGCCAAAAACTAACTTCCGCCAATTCAAGCCTAATTCTACACCGGACATCACAATTTTTTTCTGAACGCCCTCCTAAGTCCCAAATCACCTAACGAAGCTATCCGAGCCATAAAATCTGCATTCCGAGATCGTTTACCAATAAGTCAACTCTTAGTTGACTTTTCCCATTTTAAGGTTGTTCTTAAGGACTAAGTGTCTGAATTCTCATTTAACCATTCTGATTTCATGCCTATCAACTCTAACACATTAACAACAAAATAACCAATCTATAATAAGGCAATAACAGTAATTATAATACCAGTTCTACGTAACGACCGGCCGGGTCGTTACAGGTTCAAGTTTAACACAGAGAACGCACCGGATGTATTCTACATCCAGAATCTGAAGAATAAGCCCACAGAAACATTTCACGAGTATGCTACTCGTTTGAGGTCCGAAGCTACTAAGGTCAGGTCCGCCTTAGATGAGGAACAGATGAATAAGTTCTTTGTCTGGGCTCAAGACCCGCAATACTATGAGCGGTTGATGGTGATTGAGACCACAAGTTCTCCGACATTATCAAATTGGGTGAAAGGATCGAGGAAGGAATCAAAAGTGGTATGGTTACTAACTCTGAGGCTTTGCAAGCTACAAACAAGGCCCTACAGTCCGGTGGTGTGTCCAAGAAAAGGGATGTGGGAGTCGTGGTGGTTGCACAAAGAACCAAATCTCCACTTAAATATCAAAGCTACCCAACATCGCCACTCACATATCAACCTACCCAAAATTGCCAAGAACCCTCACCCTCATACCAAGCACCACCACCAACCTATCAATCATCTCCACCACCTACATATCAACCTACTTCACCCAGATACTCCTAGCCTGCTCCTGTTTACCACACCTATAATTCTCAACCATCCCACTATCAATCACCCCATTCACGCCAAAACTTCCCTAGGCCTCGGCCTAATTTTGATCGAAGACCTCCAAAACAATACACTGCCATCGCCGAACCAATCGACCAGCTGTATGAGAAACTAAAAGCTTTTGGATATGTCACCCCCATCCCTGTCGTAATCCCCGAGAATCCTTCTCGGTGAGTTAATCTAAACAAGTCATGTGCATACCACTTCGGCATAAAGGGACACACCATTGATAAATGCCGCTCTTTGAAGGATAAGATACATTCCTTGATTGACAACAAGATCATTGTGGCAAAAGAGTATGCTCCCAACATCCGCAATAATCCACTCCCGGACCATAAGGGTGGAGGCATCCATATGATTGAAGTGGAGGAAGATTGGGACCCCGAGGGGTCGATTGGGTTGATCGTAGAAGGTGATGACCCAAAGAAACCAGCGGTTACTCTCAATCCAATCATAGTCCAGATTCAGCCGGCTGAGGATGCTGAGGTAGATATGTCTGTACCGCTTGAGTTTGAAGCAGCGCCACCCGCTAGGGCACCGGCACCAATTGAGGTCGAATTCATGCCTCCGGCAAATACACCCGCACTATTAGAGGTTGCGTTCCTGCCACCTGCTCAGGCACATGTTCCATTCCAAGTGAGGGTAGCTGCACCATTATAGTGGCAATATCCACCACGCCACCCTTCTATACAAATGTTGTACCATGGGACTATGCAGTCGAGGCAAGAAGGAAAGGCAAAGTCAAGACTGAAGAAGCTACTGTGGCACAGGGTATGACAAGGACTGGTAGAGTCTATACGCCTGAACATCTGGATTAATCAAGCAAATAGGCTTCTAACAGGCCACCCATTATCGAGACAGGTCCAGACGACCTTTGGAGGAAAGTACAGGCCAAGGAGTATTCTATCATTGACAAGCTGAACAAGACGCCAGCTCAGATATCTATTCTCTCCTTGCTACAAAATTCAGAGGCACACAGAAATGCTTTGTTAAAAGTGCTGAATGAAGCGTATGTGCCGAATAATATCACTAGTGGGGAAATGGCCAATATGGTCAGCCAAGTGTTGGAGAGCCATAAGATCACCTTTCACGAGGATGAGCTACCACTTGAGGGGTTGGGTCACAACAAAGCCTTGCACATCACTGTGCAATGCAAAGACTATTTCATCACCAGAATTGTTATCGACGGGGGATCTAGTCTCAATATCTGTCCGTTGATAACGCTCAAGAAATTGGGCAAAGGGCTTCACGAGATAAGAGATGGAGCAATAAATGTGAAAGCTTTTGATGGTTCTCAGAGGTCCACCATTGGCAAGATTAGCTTGTGCTTGCAAATGGAGCCAACTTGGTTCGAAGTTGACTTTCAAGTAATAGATGTGTCCGCGTCCTACAACTTGCTATTAGGACGGCCATGGATACATGTTGTTGGGGCCGTAGCATCAACGCTACATCAGGTAGTGAAGTTTGAATGGAATCACCAAGAGGTAATCATTCATGGCGATGGAAGCAACCCTATATACAGTCGCCAGACCATCCCGGGGATCGAAGGTAGAAGGAAGCTTGGTGGAGAAAATTACCACCATATTGAATGGGTCAATGCCATAGACAAGGAAAAATGGTGGGATAGAAAGATCGCGAGCATGATGAACTAGAGAGGATATGAGCCAGGTAAAGGGCTCAGCAAGAATCTCCAAGGGATCTCTAAACCTATAAAGATCGAGAAACATGGCACCACCTTCGGTTTGGGATACGAATATACTTGGGAAGAATTCAAGAGTTGGTCGCCACCATGGAGCGATCCTTATTAGCCCCTGGAGCAACCGATACCGCATTTGGAGCAGACCTTCCATCAGGCCGGCATTATCTATGGGTCAGATGAAGAAGAAGCACTTGCAGCATTTAGGAACTTATTCTTGGAGGACAGTGACATGGATTGTTGTGTCGTTCTCGAGGAGGAGGGGGAGGAAAGCCCTTCCATACGGGCCGTAAGCAGAGGAGCATATCTCAAGAATGGACCATCAGAACAGCCAGAGCCCAATGAGCCTCGGGGTAGCAAGGCTAAAACAAGCATTGTTCATTGTTTTTACTAAATGATTTCCTTCTCGCACTTTTTCTATTCCTGCAATAAGAGCTTCAATGCTCAAAAACGCTTGTTCAATTTATCAAAAGCACTTTTATGTTTTATGAATCTATATTTATTACTATTATTTTTCTCTCACTACTTTATCTATAAAGCACTACTATTACTTGTCTTGATGAACCGATGACTGTGACATGCAATGAGACAATGCAACAAACGGACATTGATTCAGAGGAATAAGATGATATACCTGACGAGATCACTAAAGAAGTTGAAAATTTTCAGAACAGACCTAAGTCTAACCTGGACGAGACCAAAATTATCAACCTGGGAGATTCAAAAAATGTCAAGGAAACTCGCATCAGCATTCATTTGTCATCGTCAGAGAAGAAGGAATACACAGAATTTCTAAAAGAGTATGAGGACATATTCGCATGGTCGTACGATGACATGAGTGGTCTGATTACATCCATTGTTGCTCACAAACTACCAACCAATCCAATGTGCCCACCGGTAAAGCAAAAGCTCAGAAAGTTCAAGCCTGACATGAGTTTGAAAATCAAGGAAGAAGTCACCAAGCAGATTAACGCCAAGGTTCTCAGGGTTGTGGAGTATCCAACATGGTTAGCCAACATCGTGCCAGTTCTAAAGAAAGATAGGAAGGTCATAGTCTGTGTCGACTACCGGGATCTCAACCGGGCCAGTCTGAAAGACGACTTCCCCTTGCCAAACATACACATCCTGATCGACAATTGCGCCAAGCATGAGTTACAATCATTCGTGGATTGCTTCGTTGGTTTTCATCAGATCTGGATAGATGAAGAAGATCTTTCCATATCAAGAGGAAGCTAAAGGGAAATTCTCTCCCAACTGGCAAGGTCCGTATATGGTTCACCGAGTGTTGACAGGGGGAGCACTTATACTTGCAGAAACGGACAGAGAAGTTTGGCCAAAGCCAATCAATTCAGACGCGGTCAAACGGTACTATGTACAATCTTTATGCTTTCCTTATATGATGTAAATTGAACTACGCCTGACCTGATTCCCATTTAAGAGGGGATACGTAGGCATCCCTATGGGTTCGGTCACAATTCAATAAAAATTTCATTTTCCCCGCAATTGGAAACTGGGGCAGAATTTTGAGGAGGACCCTCAAAATTCCGAAGCAAGTTCAGCCGATCGTCACACGAGCAACAGTCAGAAACATCAACCCATCAAACTTGGGCAGAAGTTTGAGGAGGATCCTCAAAATTCCGTAGCAGGAGAGGTTGCAATATCATGAACCGTGTCACGGTCGTCGGTTCATCTAAAAGTTATTTTAAACTATATATGTATACTACATTTTACAAAATCATGCATACTTCTTCTTGAAAACACCTTCGTTTAGAAAACGCTACCCCAAAGATACGAACGGTATCATCAGATCAAGCCGAACAAGTCAAGCAAAGCCAGCGGGGACACGAACTAGCCTTCCCCATTTAAAGAACTCACGATTTTTCATTGGATGCAGGCATTAAGATTTCAAAATCCCAAGCATACTATCCTCCCGAAGTACATATACTATTCAAAGACAAGATTCTCAAAACCGTCGCACCTGCCAACATTTATTATCAACACAAACGATGCCTCATAATCACAATACCCACAACGGTCGCAATATCACAACTTATTATCAGCTAAGAATTTCTATTGTCATTCATTTAATTTTTGCATAAGACTACCTTTCTGCCTTCCCTTTGCATAAGGCTACCATTCTGCCTTCCGAGGTTAAGATCTACCTCCATCTTCATCTTGCATAAGGCTACTTTTCTGCCTTCCATGACTAAGCACTATCTCCACCTGCATTTTTGCATAAGGTTACTTTTCTGCCTTCTGAGACTAAGCACTGTCTCCACCTGCATTTTTGCATAAGGCTACTTTTCTGCCTTCCCTTTGCATAAGGCTACCATTTTTCCTTCCGAGGTTAAGATTTACCTCCATCTGCATTTTGCATAAGGCTACCATTCTGCCTTCCGAGGTTAAGCTCTACCTCCATCTGCATTTTGCATAAGGCTACCATTCTGCCTTCCGAGGTTAAGCTCTACCTCCATCTGCATTTTGCATAAGGCTACTTTTCTGCCTTCCGAGACTAAGCACTGTCTCCACCTGCGTTTTTGCATAAGGCTACTTTTCTGCCTTCCCTTTGCATAAGGCTACAATTCTGCCTTCCGAGGTTAAGATCTACCTCCATCTGCATTTTGCATAAGGCTACTTTCCTGCCTTCCGAGGTTAAGCACTGTCTCCACCTGCATTTTTGCATAAGGCTACTGTTCTGCCTTCCGAGACTAAGCACTGTCTCCATTTGCACCTCCATCTTCATAAGGCTACCTTTCTGCCTTCCGAGGTTAAGCTCTACCTTTCTTTTCATAAGGCTACTTTTCTGCCTTTCGAGGCTAAGCTCTGCCTCCAATTTACTTTTTCATCGAGACTAAGCGTTGTCTCAAGCATTATTTACTTCGCTTTCCTTTCGGGCTAAGTTTTTCCCTTCAATTCGCAAGACTAAGCTCTGTCTTGTCAACATCATATGACTGCATTTATCATGGGCTGAAATATCGCCAACCTGTCTAAAGGCGTCATCGTTCGGAGGCACCATCTTCATAGCCCGAGAACACTATGTCATGGCTTGAGGATCTCTCTCAGTTTTGCATACATTATTCAAAGTCTTCATCGTTCGGAGGCACCATCTTCATGGCCCGAGAACATCATTTCATGGTCTGCGAACCCTTCATCAAACAATTCATGGCCCAGGACATCATGGTCTGAGGACGTCATCCTTAGCCGCCGGAGACAACATTCATAGTCCTACGGAAACTTGCATCATATTTAAATTTTCGCACAATATATGGTTGTATTGCTTATTTGCAGTTAATCCGGCAAGCAACGGCTACCCTAGCAGGAGCGGTCCCGCTCCAGTTCTCCTAACCATTCCCGTAAACCGTTTATTCACCCAGCCCTGTATGTTGCATCCGTTCTTGTAAAACTTCATCGATATACTTCGACGGTGACTCCTAAACTAAATACGGCCTGATCCCTGTAAAACAAGGGATATGTAGGCAACTCAGAAACTAGGGTGCGGCCTAAATCTCTTCAAACTGTTCGCTCGGTCAAAATTGGCCATCATATCTTTACCCGACAACTCTTTCATCCTTCCCGTGTAAAGAGGGGCAGCTGTTGATACCCAATTTTTTCTCAAATTATTTTCAAACTTTCAAAAACACCTTCACAATCAGTTTTTATAATGATTGGTATTTTTCTATAATTCTCCCACATTTTTATTAATTTATCCAGTACTTTTATCTCCAGTAAATAATCATAAATTGCATTACAAAGGATTTCAAAAATATTTCTTGGTTTAATATATCATTTTTGGTCCTATTAAAATTTAATTGTTTCACAAATTAGCCAGATTGGCATTATTTGACTATAATTACAATAACTTTGCAATTATAGCCTAATTATATATTTTTGTGCTATCTTTACTCAATAATTAGTCATTTGTATTTTAAATACTAATTAATCATCTTAATTTAGTCTATTTAGCATCAATTTCATTTTATATAATTATTAACCATTTTTATTAATTATTTCTCTATTTTTATGGGTATTTAATATTTAGCCACTTTAATTTCGATTTTAATCCAATTAAAATCGGACCCTTTTAGCCCAATTAGTACCCAGCCCAGTCTTCAATCTCACCCGGCCCAATCCCCTTTTTAATCTGAGCCGTTGATTAATTCAAATCAACGCCCATATTAAAACCTACCTTAATTAACACCTTAAGACTTCCACCCCCCCCCCCTCATTTTCTCCCGCTTCATTTTCTCACCCGTCTCTCGATCTCCCTCTCTGAGACTATTTCTCTAGAACCTTCCCCCCCCCCTTGAGCCCTGTCTCTCTTTCTCCGACAACCTCCCTTGCCGGAAACTATGGGGTTCTCACCCCTCCTCGATCCTACCGCTCCGCCTTGCATGTCTGTTTCACTGATGAAGGTTTTCAAGCGACCCTGAGGCAACACGCTCCCATCTCCGGTCTCATGCCATGTTTTCCAGCCTCCTATGGTCGTTCGAGTAAGGCCTTCGCATTTTCTGGCCAAACGTCGGTAATACTAAGTCTCTCTTCTCTTTTGGGTTTTCTCTGGAAACCCTAGTTCTAAGATCTTCTGATATTCCTAGATCTGTGACAGATCTATGTTTATCCTGAGGTCTTCACTTGTTCTCTCTTAAACCCCTTTTGTTTTTCAGGCGATTCTTAATTTTTTTCAAGAACTAGGGTTCTTAAAACCCCTTTTAAAACGGTTTTCTTTCTGACTTTTAGTATGATCCTATGATTTTATTATGTTTAAACGTTTACTCGAGCTTTTCCCCTTTTGTCTGACCTACTTTTGCTAAAACCCTAAGTTTCTTGGTTTTAATATGTGATTTTGAGTCTGTCTTTGATAATATGCATATGTGTTTGTTTATCATGAACAATCTGTGCTCTGTATTTTGTTTTTCGCTCTTTGTGTTAATTCTGTTAATTTCTTCAAATCATTTAGACTATGTGCTCTATGTGAATCCCCTTATTTATGTGACTATGTTTGCTTGATAGGGTTTCTGATTCTTGCCTATTATGAGTCTTATTCTGTTTGTTCTCATGAGTTTGTGCTAATTTCTGCTAAATCAGTATTGTTTTCTATTTGTGAGTCATGAATCCCTGTGATTGATTCTTTACTGATCTCGCACGATATTCTCTATTGATTTTCACCTCTTGAAATATTTTCTTACCTTATTCTATAGTCAACTAGGCTATTTAATTGATTCTCAAATCTTTCCTTAATTATAGTATTCTGAATCTAGTCTCTATTACATGTGATATACTTGCATTATACTTATGCTTATTTCCTTATATGTCATGTTCAGTCTTACATGATTTTCATTCCTTATTTGCCACTGTCTATTACCGTTTGAGTCTAATTCCTTGATTAAAGGAAGTGCTTATGCTGATTTGATTCTAATTAGTACATATTGCTATAATTATCACTAACTATGATTCTTGCCTTATTCTCTACTTAGTTTTAAAAACTATAAATACACTACTCTTTCATTAACATCGGACACACACACACAACATACTCATTGCTCTCTCTTACTTTCCTACACACTCTCTCTTATTGACTATTGGCTACTCAGTCGGCTGAAAGCCAGGACTGAGTAACTTATTACTGCTCTACTGCTCTACTTGTTCTACTTCTCTATTGCACTACTTCCTTGCATACTATTGTTCTATTCTCTCACTCTTGACTGGTATGTCTTCTATTTGATTTACAGCATCCAAAACAACATGTTTATGTTCGTATTGAACTTTCTCTTATTCCTTTTGTGCTTCTACTTGTGGTTCTACTATTTACCCTGTAACTAGCACATATATTTTGTCTATGTGATTTCCCTTCCCCCTATTTCAGCATGTCTACTGCTCCTCCTATTTGTTTGTTACAATTCTGCTTTACTCCCTAACCCCAGTACATTATCAACATGTGTGCATGACCCCCTAATTACTAAGTAATCCCGAAACCCTTCCCTGAACCTAATGTAGGAACCTGTTTAGCATCCCTCAATCTAATGTTCTTAAGCTCCTGGCATGAATATTTTGTGATAAAATGTGATGTGATTGTCTAAGTCCTATAATACCTTCTCTGATGTATACATGTGTGCAAATATGCTCTTACATATGAACTACTTGTCCCTCAATCCCCTTTTCCCTGTTTGTGTTTTCTTCCCTGAACTATGTAGGCTATTCTGATTCTGATATTATACTACTCACCTCCTTTCAAAACCGTTTTCAAATAAGAGTTAAACTCGTCTATTGTTTTTCTTTCAAGAACTGATTCTAGATGGATCATTTTCAAACTATTTTCTCAACTCAATTCTTTAAAAAAAATCATATCAAGCACTCTCACATACTCTTAGAAGTCTAGGTTCTGCCCGTTTAGTGTGTGACTGCCTTGGGACCCTATGAGCTCCCTCTGAACTCTGACACACTAAGGCTGGCCCTTCCGCACTGCACTTACTCCAAATTTGGTTATGAATCTGGGTGTGAGCACTGCCCGGGATCCCTTGAGATACGTAAGGAACTCTGACACACCTGGATCATGTGAAAGGTTGTGAATCAAATGGCATGAGGCATTCTGGAGATTCCGGGCCTATCAGTAAGCTCCCTATAGTGTAACTTCTTATTTTCCTTTATACATTTATGTAATTTATGTCAATGGTCTGTAATAATTATTTGTAAACAACTCTGGGGCTGGATAGTGAAAAGGGAAGGGCAATATGCATGCTATAGTTTACTAAAGGGTAGATACCATGCTCCTAGGTTTACGTTCCCTATCTGCGTACTAGGTTTCATGCTTAGGACTGATGTATGCAAGCATATCATGCATTAGATATCCTGCTCTCTAGGTCTATATTTACTGCTTTAGCATCTCATTTGGTATTATCGCTTGTCGCTTAGAAAATCATGCTCTAAGATTAAAACTTGCTATTCATGTAAACCAGGCCTAATATTGCTATAATATTGTGGTACACTTAGAAATTCTTCCTAGGATAACAATGCGCTAAATAAACAAGTCATTCTCATACTCGTTGCATATTCTGGAAGCATGTTCAAATATTGTAACTTTATGCATTTAGAAAATCATGCCTAGGAATTCTGCATACAACTCATTCTGCATGTGCATATTAGATATCATGTTCTACACCTAAGTTAACTATTGATGCATGGAAAAAGGACTAATAAAAATTTTCACTCTAAATCACAACTTAGATGATAAAAATAAAGATATAATCATGGAATTTAACCAAAACCAAGTGAGAAACACTTACCCCAATCAACTCTCTGAAAATCCCTTCAAAAATCGCCAATTCCGTGATCTCTAGCTCAAAATATGAAAAATGACCTCAAACCCTTGATTTTTGAATTTGACACTGCTGCCCAGATATCCTTTATCGCGATCGCGGAATGAGCCTCGCGATCGCGAAGCACAAACAGACTGCCCCACGTTTTAACCCTACATGGACGCGCCCATCTCCACGTGATCGCAGATCACTGCCTTTTAAACCTACGCGATCGCATCATTCCTCATGCGATCGCATAGAGCAATTACCTCTTCTCCTCATCAGCTCGAATCCTTATATGCGAACGTGGCCTCAGCCACGCGATCGTGATGCACAACTTAATTCACTTACGCGATCGCTCCCCATACACTGCGACCGCAAAGAACAAAAATCACCTCTGCTCCACATAAGCGTATGCGATCGCGGACCTACCCACGTTATCGCGTATGAGGAAACCATAAAAATACACCAGCAGGCATCAGCTATCCAAAGGCCAAAATTGCTCTGTTAACCACCTGAAATCACCCCGAGGCCCTCGGGACCTCAACCAAACATACCAACGCGTCCCATAATATCATACGAACTTAGTCGAATCCTCAAACCGCCTCAAATGACATCAAAAATACGAATTATAAATGGATTCAAGCCTAATGAATTTCTAAAGTTTCTAATTCTGCAAACCACGCCGAAACCTATCAAACCTCGTCCGAATGACCTCAAATTTTACACACACATCACAAATGATACCATGAACCTACTCCAACTCCCAAAATTCCATTCTAACCCGATATCAAAATTTCCACTGCCGGCCAAAATCGCCAAATTTTCAACTTTCGCCAATTCAAGCCTAGTTCTACTACGGACCTCCAAATCATATTCCGGATGCGCTCCTAAGACCAAAATCACCTAACGGAGCTAACGAAACCATCAGAATTCAAATATGAGGTTGTTTACATACAAGTCAATATCCGGTTGACTTTTCCAATTTAAGCTTCTAATTTAGAGACTAAGTGTCTCAATTCACTCCGAAACCACTCCGGACCCGAACCAACCAACCTGATACCATAAATTACAGTTGTAAAACACAAAAGAAGCATAAATAAGGAAAGCGGATCTATTAACTCTCGGAATGACCGGCCGAGTCGTTACATATTGAGTGTCTTGTCCGCCTTCCAAGTTTGGGGCTTGACATATGCATTCTTCAAAATACAAGATGTTGATCGCTCTCTTTATCTATATATAACAATCTAACTTGTCATTTTAGTTCTAGGACCCTAATCCCCTTTTTTATACTTCCTAAAGGTTTATTTGTGTTTTATTACTGGTGCTTGGATAGCTTGGGTCCCGAGAGGTTCAGGAGTAATTTGGAACACTTAGTTCCTAATTTGAAGACTTAAGTTGAGAAGATTAAAAGATCCCAAATTCATGATTGGAAGGTTTAATCATTTTGTATGATGATTTTTGACTTGTACGTATGTTCGGTTTAGCACCCGAGGGGCTCATGTGTGATTTGGACGTGTCTTGTGAAAGTTGGAACTTGAGGAACTTAAGAAAGTTCATATTTTAGTTTTAATCTTGAATCTTAGTTATGATATTCTTGGATGTATTTTGAGCCCTTTGTCAAGCTTGTATAGGGAGTACGAACTAGTTGAGATGATTGCACAGTGTCTGGATGAGGGGGGAGGGAGAGTTTCAAAGCATTTGGAGAAGATTTTATAATTTTTTGAAGAAAATTATAGTGTCACACACAGCACACTAAGAATCGCTGGCTATAGCGCCCGAACTAGGCTTCGACCAGTAGTATATAAGGGGTCCCATTTTATGATTTTTATCTTATTTTTCATTATTTTGGGGACTTGGGGCCTTGATTTGGATGGTTTTGACACAGATCTTCGTTCTTAGAGTTTCTTCTTCTCCTTCTTATTTGCAAAATAAGTTTGTTAAATTTGTTATTATTCAGATAATTTGATAATTGAGGTTTGTTCATTATGATATTTGAAAGTTATGTTTCAAATTTGATCTCATTTGGAATAGATTTGTGCATTGGATCGTGTATTGGATTATTGAAATTCAGAGAAAAAGTTTATGTTTCAGAACATAAGATTCGAAATCTGAAGTTGCATTCAATATATTGAACTGCTTAAAATTCGAATTTCTGAAGTTACATTTGAAAGATAAAAGAACTTCATATTTGATTTTTAAATTTGCATTGAAGAGATTAAACTACTTCATATTCGAATTTCTAAAGTTATATTTGAAAGATAGAAGAACTTCAAATTTATTTCTGAAGTTGCGTTGAAAAGATTGAACTACTTCAGATCCGACCGGATATACTTTTCAAAAAATTATGCAATTCTAATATAACTTTAAAGGTGTCCATAAAGGTGAGTATATATAAAAATACCCCCCTCATGTTCTGTCATCATATGAGAAATATCATATGCAATGCTTCCCGACTTACTAGACCAAAAATTATTTCCTTCAGAAAAGTTCAACATCAAAAATTTAATAGCACAAGATTCAATAATTGATATGCCTAGATATGGATAATAAAACCTCTAGCCCTTTGAATAATCTAGGCAGCCCATGAAGATAAAAATAATATGCAGAATAATTCTAAACCCAAATATAATTTAAACTTGGTGTTATGTCAATGCATAACTCAAAAGATATTATTGAGAATAACCTTGCTTGTGACTCGATTCAAAATATAGAAGGAAGTTTTAATGGGTCTATCAATATACGGTCATATCTTTCAACCAAATAATTTTTCTTAGGGGCTACATGTATAATGATTTGACCAATAATTTTATTTTCTCGAAGGTACATAAATGAATCAAAGTATATACCAGTTACATTATATAATAATATTTACCTTTATGATGATACCTAATAATCTTGATTACTATTCCTAATTCTTTACATCTTCAGTAGAAAAATCTTGAAATGACTTCTTTTTAATTAAAGTACCAAAGTGTTCGAGACTTCTTTTTAATTAAAGATCACTTAGAGTTTTCAGTCTCAATATATGAAATGACGAGTTATATAAATCTCAATTAAAGGACAAAAAACCAACACATTTGGGGTCATAAAATATTTCAGCTTTATTATGTTCAAAAGCCACAAGATTACTAGCATTGTCCAACAACATAGGAGAAATTATGTTCCATTAGAAACCGAAATAAGAAAACATTATCCAAGACAAGTTAAAATTCACTACCTGAAATTCTAAGCAATTTT